>JAECUM010032554.1:0-10679 GCA_016617855.1 Megalonaias nervosa | reverse complement strand
GTGTGTGTGTGTGTGTGTGTGTGTGTGTGTGCTGATTGATGTCGCTTGACGTCATGTGGAATGTAGAGCGGATGCACTGTCTCAAACGCATTCTTTGCCTCAGCAATGTAATGTTCCTGCCATATTTAGTCTGGTTCAATGATTTAAGAAAAAACAGTATGAACTTGCTAGTTGTACAACTTTTACATACATATTTTTTTCTACGCGTTGTCAAAAGACCTTCGCGATGTGGAAATTTGCCGAAGAAACTTCTTTCACGATAACATGCGCATCTTCAATATGCAACAAATTCATATTTTTAATAATAATAATTTCGTTAATTTTTCACTCACAGCCAAAAACATCTCTGTGATACATTAGCATATGTTATTATTGGGGGGTGGGTAACAGTAGTTTTGGCAAAGTTTGATGTACAGATGATATACATGAAATGCTTCTGTAACTTTTGATTAAAGTCTCAGTAACTGAGCAATAAGTTTTGACAAATAACTAGAACTGGATATGAGTTACTTACGTTCTTGTCCATCGTTGACAGTCACTACAGTATCAACTTCAGTATGGGAGGAATTGTTGTAACTGATGGAACTCATTTCTGTCCGTGAATACTTTCCGCAATAAATTTGCTCTCACTGCAATATTAGATCAAAGCTATTCATCTAATAGTCACACAAGGTTGAATACGCTATAGCGTCTCTGGAACTCAAAGTTGAATACGCTATAGCGTTTCTGGAAGAGTGAAGTGCACTAGATATATATATATATCAAGCAGTGGATTTACCAAAATCAAAAGTACAAATTGTAAACAAAAATTCAGCACAGAAAGAGTTCAAAAATTTAAACCTCCCAGTTCTAAAAAGTTTCACTATCTGAGCACATTTGAAATTAATCGTACTGATACTTCTAAGCCAACTACTTTTCATTCAAATTAAAACACTGATGCAAACAAAATAAGCCGAAACGGGTTCTTTAGCCTTATATTTGAAGAAAGCAAACGACACTAAAAGCAACGCACCTTTAAACCGAAATTCGGTATCTTTACTGCTAATTAAATTCGTCAGCCGCACGTATAGATTTTCTCGTCTTACACAAGTCACCTTTTCTGTTTCCTATCGATACCCTTTACCCTTTAACTAGACTTCTATGATCCATTATATCTATTATATATCCTCTTTATCATCTGGTGTTATAAATTAAAATATTTCACGATCAAATTCCAATATAACTGTATCTCACTTAAGATCTAATATCAATGGTGTGGGGTACTTTAAATTCTGGTAAAAATACCTGGCTGTGTTTTTACAACTTTATCTAATTAATCATTTACTCAACGGTTTAATACGGACGCAACCGATTGGAAAGTTTCATTGTAGGTTTTTATAACCTTGTTACTGACGTCCAATGGATCATAAATCACAGGTCTCCACGAAAGGTAATATACAAGACTAAACAAGAATCCAAATGCAAATATATTGGAGAATGTATTATGCGACTAATTTTGTGCAAACCCCCATCGCACTAAGCACCCGCCCAAAAACAACAACAATAACTGCAAAACAGTATCAACAACAAAAAACAACAACAGCAAAACACTACTTTGTTATGACTGTAGTAAATACATTTTAAAATATATGGTCGTCGGGCAATAAAAAAATAAGGTGTTCAAAAGTTGAGGAAATGGAAAGGGGTGAAGTTGGAATGGGGGTGGCGTTTCTCGCCTGGATTTGGTCTTCAACTGGTCCTGGTCTTAGACTAACACATCTTGGATATACTATTTCTGAATATGCCAGCAGTGAGGAAGAAAAACAGTCTTTCAGATAGATTTTGTATGAAAATGAAGGTATATTGCCTTGTTTAATAAAATGAAGAAATATGCGTTTGTAAAAAATGCATCAATTTTTTTAATGCTTAAACATTACACATATTACATGATCTAGTATAGACTGTACAAAAAATATGAACATTTTTCCACACGTTATGAAATTCAGGTAACCTACGTTTACACATGTACCGAGTAATTTTTCTTGTAGAAATCCTCTACGCATTGTAATATAGATGACATTTTAAAATGCAATACGTAACACACGCGTAAGAGCGATAACACGGTCTCTTTGCATTTCTGTGGTAAAACCTAGATCCACTGATCTAACATGTGCGATTAACTGTAGGCCGTTTTAAGATTTGGGACTAGTTATTTCCTCAAGGTGTTCCTGTTTTCTCAATCTCATCCATCTCGTGTTGACGTAAAGGACTTGAGATTTACAAATGATTCGTTTACAATAATAAATAAATAATGAAATAAATGAATAAATACACAAGATACCTTAAGTCAGTACCGTGGCCTTTGATGGGACTTAATGTCAGTTCGCCTTATGCAAACAACGTAACATTAACCATTTTATAAGAGACTATTACGTCTAATAAGTTTTTATTGCCACTTTGATTCGGACTGTTGACGAGGTTTGTCGTTTAAATTTGCAGTAAAATACATGAAGAAAAAAAAGTGTTTTCCCAATCCTATTAAAGAATAACAAAACTTAAATTTATGATTGTGGTGGTTAAACTTTAAAGGTGATTGAATTAATAGAACCAAAACAAACAAACAAAACAAAACAAGACCACCAAATGGGGCTGTTTTTGTTTGATCAAACTGTGGTTCAGGTTTACAAGTCTGGTCTTATGAAATGAAAGTGTCTTTAATTTCAAAACCGATTTAAGAATTCAAAAAAAAAAAAATAATAAATAATGTTTATGACAACAGAGATTAATCTTTAAAGAAGAGTAAATTAGTCTAATCCAACAAAAATTTAAATAAAACCCAAAGGTGTGTTTATGTTTGATCAAACTTTGAAATAGGTTTGCAGGTGTGATTGTTATCAAAATAATATACTTTAAACTTCCGAATTATAAAAAAAGTCAACAGAATTATGTCGGCTTGCTGAAAAAAAATTAATAAAAACAGAACATGTTACTTTCTGATACTTAACTTACCTTTAGTACGATTCCGTAGTTCCATTAGTTTTAATTATGTCATAAAATCAACAGTGTTATAATCTGTTTGAAACAAAAGAAAACTAAAAAGGAAAATGAAGGTACCTTGTTTGTTTATGCTGTCCAATTCGTCTCTCTTGGATATGATGGCCTTTGCTAGCAGAAATGTCATTATTTGTTTGTTTGTTTGCGAACTAGTATATTTCAAACAAACATGACAATAAAACAATAAAGTAAATAAATAAAAAAATAAATAAAGCCAAAGGTAGTGCTTTTACTTTAAAACCTTATTGATAACTGGTCAGTACATAACAGGTATCAATTTAATGATTGTCACGTTCAACGTGTCTTTAAGTACAATTTCGACATTTGTGAAAATAATGATTTATGTATGTCTGCCAAGAGAAGTTAAGTGAAAATTTGAATTGGTTTTATTAACTTATCTGTTACAAATGAATTAATTGCGTGTCTCGTGATCTTGTATAGCTCTTTTCAATGCAGTCTATTTAATAATCATCAATGTTCAACACTTCATAAAAGAGCTCACCTGCATTTTCACTAGGATGGTTGTATCAATAATTGAGCTAAAATCCTTAACGGTGCTTGGAATATAATGCACGCCCTTACAACCTCTTCTTAACTGCGTATAACGGGTTGTTACCTAATACACCGAGAACTCTTTCGTGTTAAGTGTTATAGGTCAAAAACTGAAAGATTGGATAATAAAACGCGATCACAAAGAGAAGTAGGGAAAGTACGACGTGTGTAACAAATGACGAAGAGAATGTTGATCCAATATCTTAAATGGTCTACTGTACCACGAAGACAGACATACTAGTGGACATGCACTAATTTCTTAATAATTGCTTTGCTGTAATTACCCCTTCGGCTTTGGAGATGCAAATGCTTATAGCCCTTAGGTTTTGGAAATGCGAATGTTTATAGCCCTGGGTTTTGGAAATGCGAATGTTTATAGCCCTTGAGTTTTGGAAATGCAAATGTTTTATAGCCCTTGTGCTTTGGAAATGCGAATGTTTATAGCCCTTGGGTTTTGGAAATGCGAATGTTTATAGCCCTTGGGTTTGGAAATTCGAAAGTTTATAGCCCTTGCGTTTTGGAAATGTGAATTTTTATAGCCCTTGGGTTATGGAAATGCGAATGTTTATATGTTCATGTTTTGGAAATGCGAATCTTTATAGCCCTTGGATTTGGGAAATGCGAATGGTTATAGCCCTTGGGTTTGGGAAATGCGACTGTTTACAACCCTTGGGTTTTGGAAATGCGAATGTTTATAACCATTGGGGTTTGGAGATGTGAATGTTGCGGTGAAAATATTTGTTATGTGAAATTCATCCATTTATGTCAGACACGATTTTTTGTCAGAAAATAAAGATAAAATGCATGCAGATAATATAATTAGTAACATATCAAGGTGAATAGAAGTTTTAAAATGTAATTTTTGCTTAATTTTTACCATTACAGATATATTCTTCAGTTTTGAAAAACAAGTAAAGCACACACAAGAGCCAGAAGGTAGGACTGAAGTATGCTCATAAAATTGCACAGAAGTGCAGTGTACAATTAACATTTACGTCAACACCTTTTTTTAAGAGTTTAAGAATGTAAGCCAAATAATTAATATATGAGTCAACTTCTTCACCAAGCAAGACATGGAATATACGTTTTCATAACCTTAAATGACACTGCGAACAATTTTCAGTCTTACAAGCTATTACAAACATTGATTATGCAGGCTTTATTTTACAAAATAAATATCGCAATGGTTAAAAGCACCCTCTTTATTCATTATTGTATCTCCTACTTGTAAAATGTTCTTGAAATAAAATCCCAAAATACACCAATGTCAGTTTTAGTGGCACATCCTAATAGAATCTTTCATTATGATTCAGTGTACGATAAGACCAGTCCATCAGAGGGTCAGAATTTTGCGTAAGACGCGAGACTTTGCCGAGTACCTGAATTTTTCATGCCGTCACTAAAGCACAATGAAGGATACTTTTTCTCACATTGCTGAAAGAAAGGTGGAGGTCAAAGTCAAAAGTGCCTATTGCAAATGCTGATATAACTTTTAAACAGCAACACAACCACTGAAAATATACTTTCCGTAAGATAGAACGAAAAAATTAAAAGTGAACTGCAGTATAAACTTTAAATGATATTTAATTATATTCTAGTTTTCAAAAAGCAGAGTCTGAGACAGCTATAATAATGGAACTACACAGCTTCTAAACTGTATGTACTGCAGATAGCTTGCACGATGATACAAAGGTGACAGATCAAAAACTAAAGTCCACTCTGGTCAATAAGATTAATCGATATCATAGTATACGATTCGATTTTGATTTAGAATTGATTTGTCCTTCAGAAATTAAAATCAAATAATGATATTTTTTAAAGTAACGATTACAATAGCGAATTTGGACTATAGAAGCTGTATTTAGGTTGATCGTTGCAAGTTAAATATAGTCCAAGAGTCAGTATAAAGGACACGTATGACGTAGGATGGAGATATTCTTAATTGATATTTTATATTGGAAAACACGATCATATACCTATAGGAACGTGATTGGTTTGGTTTTTGTGGGCTTAACATCATTTTTCAGCACATGATAGTCTAGTATATTTGACTGAGGAAGAACCCGGGAAAACTAAGGGATGAGCCGCCGACCCACATGAAGCTAATGGGAAGTCTTCTCACACATCCAAGTCGGCCGAGACAGACTCGAACCCACGCAGTAGAGGTGAGTTGTCAGTGATCTGTAAAGAGGCCCGGCCCTAGAATGTGCGGGACCCAAGGCAGCATGTGGGACCCAAGGCAGCAAGCGATGAGAGCGGGGCCCCAAGCACAAAAATTGCATTGCGGAGAAGCGCGGAGCCCAACGCGGTTGCCTCGTTCGCCTTGCCCTAGGGCCGGACCTGTCTGTAAAGGCGAGCGCATTAGACTACTCAGGCACCCATGGCTTCCATAAATGAAGTGGTCAAACTAAGGGAGATAACTATACATGGTCTATTAAAGTAACTACAAAGACGTTTTTTTTTTTTCTACCAGGCGAAAACCATGTTAGCGACTTTGTAAAAACATTTCATTTTATTGTCATAGCAACTTACATTTTGTAGACGGAATTCAATTTTTTCAACATACCGACAATAAAAGTTTTGATCATTTTCGAATCTACCATATATAAATCTAATCTCCGGCAAGGTTCACTAACTCCTATATAACATACAGTCACACAAGTTTCGACGAGGACATCTCTTATAGTATTTTTAATAATCGTTGCAAAAAGGATTTATGCATTCTTTTCAAGAAAATTTTGTTTAATAAACACAAAGGCTCTTAAAAAAAGTAATTATTACTCTATCTCTCAATTCAGATGAATTATATTTTTCAGGACCTATGTATATGTATACTTTTATTTGACTTACATTAATATGTTTACTTTTTATTTGACCGACATTAATATGTATACTTTTTATTTGACCTATATATGTATACTTTTTATTCGACCTACATTAATATGTACTTTTTATTTGACTTGCATTAATATGTATACTTTTTATTTAACCTACATTAAGATGTATACTTTTTATTTGACCTACTTTATTATGTATACTTTTTGGATGTATATTTTAATAAGTAACTTTAAATGTGTGTGTGTGTGTGTGAGAGAGAGAGAGAGAGAGAGAGAGAGAGAGAGAGAGAGAGAGAGAGAGAGAGAGAGAGAGAGAGAGAGAGAGAGAGATTTGGATTTTTAACGTAGCTTTACAAATTTTTCAGTCATATCGCTACGATGTCTGCAGTGTGGCAGTTTATAGTGATGTCTAGAACTGAGGCATCATGCAGCAGACATGTAGCATGATGTCCCACCCAATCACATTATCCTAACACCAGGCCGACCAGTCCTAACAAGAACCTCTTAATGCTGAGCGCATAGAGAGGCAGTTGTTAGTACCATTTTTTATAAGTCTTTGGTATGACTCGGCCGGGGTTCGAACCCACAACCTCCCGCATCCGAGACGGACGCGCTAACCACTAGGTCACTATAAATTTGGAAACAGAGATACTTGCAAACAAATTTCACAATTAGCCACCCTTACTACTTCAAATTATTGGCTCAAAACAAGACAGTAATCAGAAAAATCTTTAGCCCACCCATTAGATGATGACGATATGAGGTACGTCTGAGTGTGGCACCTATATCACAAGTGTAGCTTCATCGAATGTTATTGTTGTTATTATGGGTTTGAAGACATTTTTCATCACACGATAAGAGCTATACATGGCGGTCAACATAACTGGTGGAAGAAGAACCCGGGAAAATCCCGGTAAGAATAACCGATCTACGGGAACCTACTGGCAAATTTTCTCACATACCCACGTTTGCCGAGCCTAAGATAAGAACCCACCTGGACAGAGGTACGATGGCGGCGATCGCTAAAGGCGAGCACTTTAGACCACTCGGCCACCCGAATGTCCAAAATGTCATACTAAGTAGCCTTGAAAGTAAGCCTAACCCAAAACAGAATTTCATTGAAAGTGAAAACCATTTTTAAAAATATTTCACTTTATACAGTAGAATATAAAGAGATATAACCTTATTGGGTGGGTATAGATCGGTTCCAGAGATCAGACTTTCGAGTCAAAGAGGTTTAATGAGATTATTAAAATCCTGCCAGATCTAAAGTAGGCCTACCAGTCTGAATTATGTCTAGTGTTTATATTCTCACCGGTGTTCAAGGCGTCGAAATTGGTCTGTATTTAGGCTAATTGTATTCTACATGCATAGGTGAAACAACATCATTCGAAACTGTGTGAAAATTCAATCCAAAGATGAGACACAGTCATTCGAAACTGTGCAAAAATTCAATCCAAAGATGAGAAAACGTATCTTCATTATTGCTTAGTTTGAACGATACAGAGTTTGAGAGTTCTTTTACAATTTCGTTTTGCGCATCTACGATTTCAGTTACAACATAGTCTGTTTTGTTTTTGTTTTCCTATTGATTTAGAAGTTTTCTCTAAAGAAGAACCACGTTTGAAGTGCGCCTACAGTACTTATACAGACCTATCGGCATACTGTTTGACAATATCTGCCAAAGTTTTCATATACATGTACTGCTATAAAATGTAAACAAAAATTTCAATTACGAAGAACACGGCTTCGTTACGGGTTATAAGTGCACTGTATTATAGGATAGCCTAATCAGTCTGCACATTGTATGGACATCGATCGTGAAGTCTCTGCATAGTCCAAGATTAGAATGTACACCACCTGAGCACTCCTAATTTTGCCTTACCCATGTTTTGTCGACATAGATATTTACTTTGGCACAGAACCCGTCTGTTCCATCAAATCTGTTTATACTTCGGTCCGTGTTGCAGGTACACATCAGACTACAAAGTTGTATTATTACGGCAAAATGCCACCCGTCGACACCCATTGTATAAGTTAGCAGAACTTGTAAACAAACTAAAGGTAATTTGTTAAAAAAATATTCAAGTTAAAACCATATGTAATCTTCCTTTATAAATAGTCGAAATGTAATCATGTTTTATTGGATTATTTTATACAAACAATTCAACAACGTGGGAACTCATGCTTTGGAGATTTCGTCTGGCTGGTTATAAAAAAAATAAACAAAACAAAATAAAATATAATCATGATTATTATACGAAGATGCCTAATTTTAAATTTAATGAATTTGAAAGTTGACGTAGACCATGACAAGACGTGAGTCATTCCGGACTACACGTATATATGGCTTGATATTAGGCTATTGCTTTAAACAAGGGCTCTTAAACTATGAAAAAGTATTTCTTCATTCAATAATATCCTCATGCTCAGTTTGATCAGTGTTAGAAATATGCACCCATAGAAATCTCAACCTTAATGACCGAGGTTATCCCTATTATAAATCAATAACCTAACGTCCGCTTATTGAAAAGTGGTTTGCTGAGGTGTTTATTACAATATCTCGATACTTTAACTGATCTATTAAATACTGAAACGCCATTATTACTAGTTTTTGAAAAATATGTAAAATGAAATTCATTGTAGCACTTTTTTGAAAACTTTTTTTGGCTGCGTCTAACAAATTTGCCCGTAGATAAGCTAAGGTTTTCACGCGCCGTTTTGGAGAAGGTCTAAATAGAGCTTTGTCTTGTGTTTTATGAATAAATGTAAGAGTACAATTGCAGTCCTGTGAAACAATAAGCATTCAGAAACGAGGCAGGTGACGCCTCGTATAAGAGAGACGGAAAAAAGAAAAAGCAACGCACCCATAATTTTAACATACGGGTCAAAGGTGAAACCATTCGGTATACTCAGACATTATGCTCAGTCATGTGTAGATTCTAAACTACAATAAAATCGCACAAATAATTGCAATAAGACTTTTCGCATGACATTTTTATTCTCTGTAAAACATCAAACAACTATGATTTTTTCATAGATGTTACAGGAGCTAAAATGTAAGCATCGAGTAAATATCTTCAAATAAACTAATATCGTCTCTGATTGAATTTTGATTGATTCAAAACAGACATTCAAGATCAAAATTATGGGATGGTCTATCTTGTTTGCCACATAAGTAAAACGCTGGGTATTACATGAACACAATTTCATGAAGGCGATCGAGATAGGTAAACATACGTTCTCTCCATGATAAAAGCATGACAGTCAATTTCCTTTACATGGATTGAATGTCTCAGGGTGAGCCATACAATCTCTGCAATGCAGATTTAGTGTGACGTCATTTCATAACAAATTTCTATTAATTCAAGAGTTTTTCAATTTAGATTTTTCATTGAGCAACGGATTACACAAATTGATAATACATACTTTAAATAAATTTTTCTATTAAATCTCAATTTGGAAATGATCCATTCAGTTACTGCATATTACATGCCTTTAAAGATAGTAATTAGGCTAATCAAACAGCAATACAAATACGGTATATTGTAAAATTTCTTTTATAGCATACTCATTCAATAATTTTTGATCGATAATGCGTTCTCTGGAAAGATTTGGTGTGATTTAGTTTCATGACATAACAACATCGTCCCACCTTCATTTATGTGAGTAAACACCATAGTTAAAATTAGAATAGAAACTACTTTAAAAAAATATAAACAAAATACAAACAGTAAGAAAATAAAAATTGAACACAAATTAGTTCATGCATATTTGCTAAAGTACAAATAACAATAGAAGGTAGGTAAAGTACAGTGTCAACAAATCGCAGCAGGTGGAATAAAAATAGATTGTTTTTCACGAAATGTATGTGTACATTTACTTCATTTTTCCTGTTTGATTTGATTGAGAATGCTGCTCACTTATATAAAAAAAAGACTTTAAAATAGTGCAATTGGAGTGAATCACGTTGAAATAATTGCATTCAAGAATCAATGTATGTAACAGTACAATGTGAATATTTTGATATTTGCAATACTAAAAACGTTGAACATTCCTTGTGACCGACAAAATATTTGTTATACAACACTGTGTCATTGTTTGTCTTCATTGTTAAGCATAGTACAGGACGTAGCAAATATTCGTCGAAGACGGTTTTGGAGTTAAAGGAAGGTAATAAAGTAATCTGCATTTTATTGAGAGAGAGAAAGAGAGAGAGAGAGAGAGAGAGAGAGAGAGAGAGAGAGAGAGAGAGAG
>JAECUM010032552.1:0-19261 GCA_016617855.1 Megalonaias nervosa | reverse complement strand
TAAACATTCCACTGTGTCGAATTCAAAATAAATCATAGGTTAATCTAATTACCTTCACATATGAATTCACGGTGAAGTTCTTTTTATAGGTTATGCGGCATTTGTTGGGCATGGAGAACTGTAAACAAAGCAATGGATCACAGATTTCACTTCCGGATGGATCAGCATCAGTGTCTCATTACATGCATTGCACTGTCGCCAACATACATACAATTACACAACAATGCTCATATTTTAAAGAATAAACAATTACCTTTAAATCAATACCAGGTATGCCTAAATCTAACTCTTGTATCACCACCAAAATGAGAGCAAAAAACAATGCCCTAGAAACTGACTGGGACTACGGGTACTGAACTGAAATTAACAACTGCGACTCGAGTCCATATTTCGGCGGAAGTAGACAAAGTCACAATCGGAATAACGTCAGCTTTTGCTGTAGTAACATATGTGGTACACTCCGCCAGAGGCGAATCACCAAACACATCAAATTAATACGTATTCCTACAACCACTTCTGAGATTATATCATGACTTAACGGAAATGGCCGAGCGATGTTCCGATCGAGGCACTTTGTGTCCTTTTCTGATCTTGTTTTCAAAATGACTATAGACACTTTTCAATCACATATAATATCCTAATATTACACATGACTTTCTAATAAATATACATCTAATAAATTTAGCACTAGTACAATGATTCAGATATCGTATAATCTCATGAGATTTTGACACGGTGGAAGTAACATGGCAGACATGGGGAACTTGTGGGAAGGTAAACAACGAACAACGACGGACAGGTTTACAATGAATAGGAAACATTTTGCTTGGAGCTTAGGTCCCGGGTTCACATGTTATTTGTCTTAGCAATTACAAACAATTCACAATGATAGCGTTTTCTATGAATACACAAATAAGCAGAACTAGTCAAAATTATATCCTTAGCATACAATGACAGGAACCTGTTTCTGTTAGTGCAAAAGGGAAACTAATGACAACATCTTCGCCCTTTCTGCCAGTGAACACCAAGGGACATGATCCCGGGATGATTCCCTGCAAATTTTTCATATACTACCAGCGTGTCGAGAAAATGGGCTCATATCGTTACTTAAAATGTACCTATAAATCTTGCATGTATACTGGAGTGCTATGGTATCTCAGGTCGTAAAGTTAGCGATTGGCGAATAAGTAAATAAAGAAACAGACCTTCAAGATATTATATATGTCTGTTTGATGTTCTTTGCTCTATATTAACTTGCATTTAATTTCCAGTTAAAATCAGATCATTGTGGGAAACGATCGATAAACAGACGCGTGTGAATTCCAGGTTATGCAAGGGGCGTTACTCAGATAATATATTTTTACGATTTCGTATACTTGTCCTAATGTTGGGATCTTGCAGTACATGCTTGAAAATTGGATGCTACTTCAAACTACCTGTGAGGGCCCGAGTTGTCTAAAGCGCTCACTGTTACAGATCACTGCCATCTCACCTCTGTCTGCGTGGGTTCGAGTCTCTGGTTCGACCAATTTGGGTATGTGGGAAAGCTTGCCAGTAGCTTCTCATGGGTTGGTGGTTCTTTCCAGGGTTTTTCCAGTGTTCTTCTCCACCATTTATTAGCAACCACAGTCATTTTTCTGATATTGAAATAACTGCGAACACTTGATTTCTTAATATAGATCTGTTTAACAGCATTCCTAAACGGTTTCATTTTTTAAAATATCTCTATTAGAAAAAAAGTTAGGCAACTTTCAAGTTCCAAAATATTTACAAATTTCTAGAATTTGTGTCTTACATAAATGTATTCAGATTATGTGGCAGTCATGGAACCGAAGTAAAATGTTCTTTCCATAAAAAATGTTATAACTTTCTTTTTTGTTGAGATATTATTATGAAATGTGATATTCTGATTGCATATTTCCTGCTGAATTCAATGCTGTCATTAAATCTGTTGTCTGACTTCAGTATTTTCATTTATAAATGAAAAGCATATAAACATTTCACAACTTTTATGACAGTAAACTTAATACAAATATATCACATCAGCAATAGTTCATATTAAAATAACTTCGAAAACACCAAAAATGCAATGTTTATTCATAATTGTCATTGAAACAATGTTGCAAGACCTAGTTTCAAACATACTGTGATGTTAAACAATGTCACGTAGAACTAACATTTCAATATCATGTACATGCAAAAAAATGTATCACTCTCAGACTTTGTATTTCTTTTGTTTTGTATTTTGAAAACATTATTGATCTTATCAAATGTTATCAATGCCTTGGGAATTTAAGAACCCACTTTAAGTGTGCATACAGTTAATTTTCTACGCTCGTCAAAGTAAAAAAAATAATAATAAAAAAAATTTTACAAAAAATGTTAATACCGAAATTTTGCATTTGTCTGATAGTGATGCGATTTTTTTTTATCATGATGCAATTTTTTTTCTCATTATTTCATCAGTGTCTCATTACAAAATTTAAACAAATGCAATAACATAATGAATATAACGTTGAACATCATTTAAAACCGATTACCATTTGTCAGTTCAGATATTTACAGCATCGACAACTTGAGCCTATTTATAGTAGTCGAAAATCTATGCTTTGCATGCGCATTTTGCGACTGTATACTGTCAAAACTGTACAACAAGCATTAATACGATATAAACTATAAAAAGAATTCATCTTGCCATGTTCTTCTGGCACACCAATTTGTACGAAATTAATAATAAATTTAGTTTTGGGACATCAGTTGTAGAAAAGTTGACCTCATTATCAGCTGTTAGAAAATTCAAATATGGCGGACAATGTCGACACGGGGAGATTCAAATGTTTTACAAATTCGATGCTCACTGCGGTTGGTTTATAAACATTTCCGATGTATAAATTTGGTATCAAAATAAAGCTTGGAATATGCCAATTGTGATGATATATGATGCATTTATTTAAATTGCCAAACTTTTGGTAAAATCTGCATAAAGTTTGAGGGATTATTTCTTCGTGTAGGAATATCATAGGAAAGTGCTATAACCACTGGACCATCTTTGATTTTGACTGGTCTTTGGTCATTTTATGCAAATTCTTAATCTCATGATATTTCATGCTGTAATGGTTTTATAGAAATGTTTTGTAAACATTCAGCTTTAAAAATAAATTGCTTTTTGTTCTATGTTCAAGGGACTTGTGAAGACTTTTTGTGCTTTTTTTTTTGCTGTGACCCCACCCATATTTGCTTGAAATGTCGATTCCTTGAGTCATACACAAGTTGAAATTAAATGTTTCTCTTAAAATGGCATGTTTTTTGTATAATTGAATGTGCATAATGCACAGAGGAACCCATCCTTAAAATATCTTTTGAAATTAATTCACACGAAGAATTCTATGACTTGCACAGACTGCCATTTTAGTCTTTTGTCACATTTTGCAGATTTTTTACCTCATGTTATTTCATGCTGACCGCTCTGGTGGCCTAGTGGTTAGAGCGTCCGCCTCGGATGTGGGAGGTCTTGGGTTCGATCCCGGCCGAGTCATACTAGAGACTTATAAAAATGGTACTAACAGCTGCCTCGCTTGGCGCTCAGCATTAAGAGGTTAGTGTTAGGACTGGTCAGCCAGATGTCAGGATAATGTGACCGGGTGGGACATCATGCTACATGTCTGCGGCATGATGCCCCTGTGCTAGACATCACTGTAAACTGCCACACTGCAGGCATCATAGCGATATGACTGAAAAATTGTTAAAGCTACGTTAAAAATCCAATACACACACACACACATTTCATGCTGAAATATGAATATCTGTAACATGTGGTTTTTTGGAAATGTTTTATGAGCAATCAGCTTTAAAAATAAATTGACATTCTGTATGTTCCAGGTACTTATAAAACCTTTCTGTGCCTTTCTATCTAGAGTGCCACGACCCAAATTTTTGCATAAGTACCATTTCCTTGAGTAATACACAATTAGAAATTATATGTTGCTCTTAAAACCATTAGTGCATATTCATTACACTGTTCTTGATCTGAAATCACAAATTTAATAAATTGCCATTCTAAAATTTAGTAATGATAAGATATTTTTGGTCAAATTTTCATCCTTAAATAATGACCAAAGAAATAATTCTGACCATCATTTTGAGCAGTAATACACTGTACTGTCATTGTTTATATTTTTACTTAGCCACATGGTGGGAAGAGTTACAATTCTTACTGTCATTGGTGACCTTTAAAAAGCAAATTTGAGGATTTGTGCAAATATTTGCACATATGTTACCATAATTCTCGTTTAAAAAAAAGACTCCAAAGTTTTTTAAAATAACAGCCATAGGTGAGCATATGTTTTATGAGTTACCTGCATTTTGAAAAATTCCATTGTTATTTATTTTCACAGAATATGTAGTCCAAAATCCACAATGTCATATATGCTAGATATACAGAAGAGTCAGTCTATCAACTATGAATACATTCTTATGTAACAATGTTGGCCTTTTATATATGAAAGTGGAGATAGAACGAGGTGTAATGAGGTTGCCAGGGGTCAAGATAGATTTAAATTTTAGGGAGAAGTGACTTCTCCTTTGGACAGAACAGGGGGAAGTGAGAACTCAACAGGGAGAAGTGGACATGATGCAAGAAACGCAAGATATATATATATATATATATATATATATATATATATATATATATATATATATATATAATATGTGTTCTCTTATTTGAATTAAGCCCGCTATTTCCCAGTATTTATTCATATTTGCATTTAGCATAGGATTTAAGCAATAATTTATTTTCAAGTATAAAATTTTATGTGTTATTTTGGCCATATGACTCTAAAAGTGAATAATAGAAACTACACTATAACAGATTTCAAATGAGTAACCAGATTACATTATTGTAATTGCAAGTTAGTAGAAATGCTTAATCAATCAATTTTTTAAAAATTCTTTTATTTATTTTTTTTCTTTTTATACTTTCTAAAAGTTCACAATAATGGCACTTTCAAAGAGTTCTAAACACTTTTGAAACAACCCCTGTACCATGTACATGAGGGCAAATGCACATGTGTTTTAGATCATACTGTTCGTCCTCATTTCTTTATTGTGGATAAAACATTACCATAATTATTCATACATAACACACTAAAATTACAGACATGGCTTCTTTATAGTCAGTATATGAGCTAAACCCTTTTTCCAACCGAATCTACACTGACATGAGTGTCTGTTTTTAGAAGGATTGCAAAATTATAGTTTATTTATTGTCTACATACAGTGTGACCCCACTATAACACGGTAGTTGGGAGCCATAGAAACCCGACCGTGTTATAGACTGAACCGTGTTATAAGAAACCAAGTCAGTTAGCAGAAGAAAATGATGCATGTACCAAAAAAAATGTGCGGGGGTGGGGTGGGGTGGGGTAGGTAATAAATGCGGGCGCAAAAATATGTGCTTCATTGGCAGTTTTCATCTTAAATCGATGCATATTAAATGATAAAAACACCTGTAGTGAAAACAAAGAACACATATATAATAGTTTGCTTTATTCAGAGAACCACACATTGGCACATATACGTGTATACTGTTTATATATACATGTCTAATGCATAGCAATGAATAAAGTATCAACACCATGTACTCACCCGCGAATCACGTCACATACATTAAATCCACAATACAAGTAACTCCATTGAAAATGTGCACACACACATATTTAAATTATTCAATAATTTTGTCACAGGTCATATAGGTCTGAATTCAGTGGGAAAAAATAGCACAATCACGTAACGAATGATGAAGCACGTTTACTTTTAGTACGTCCGAAGTCAGTAAAAGTTTATGTTTTAAGCGCCGTCGGTAGAGTTCATAAACATAAACTTTTTTCCTGTAAAAAAGAAACTTTCATGGCACAGTAAAAATGTTCCAGTCACGTTGGAACATGAAACAATCCATCAGATTCCATTGCTTTAATTTAAGTTTGATAATGGCTTCCTTTGAAGAAAAGTTCTTTGTTTTTATTGAAGACTGTAGTCGGCTTTCTTTGATGAAGGGTGCATGCGTTATTGAAGTCACCGCTAAGGGACAGCTTTGGAGAACCAAAGAAATACCCATTTCTTATTGTGGCAGCAACATCAAAAAATTGTATTGCATGATTGAGACTGATTTTTTCCCCATTTGCTTAGTACGTTTTCATAACAATCGGTGCTTCAAAGGTAATATTTTCTTTGAAATTTCAGCTACTGTTTTATCTGGGTACATTTTTTTGAAAAAATGAATTGGCCATCGTATGGTCAACCTATTAAATAGACAAGTAGTGGAGTGATGCTGCCTTCCATGCATGTGTCAGAAATTTAAAGAAAGAGTCAATCAACAACAGAGACACAGGTGTTCTGGTCTGATGACGGATTACTACAGAAAATGTGAATGTTCTGAAGAATTTAATTCTGAGTGAAAAAAAGAGGAATTTAACTTACCATCCACATACAAATGTCAGTCCATGAAAATATATTAATATCTAGCAAGCGGCCAAAAATCCGACGAAGATGGATTATGAGATAATGCCTCGTCCACTTGATCTCCGCTACCAGAAATGTAAATTTGAAAAAAAGCGGATATCTCAAAACATACAGTACTCATGCTAGATGTCAACATAAGCGGATTATGATGTAACAGTGCACTGTTAAGATGGTTTGTTAATATGGACAAAGAATTTGTTTATGTAACAATAGATAAATTTCAGTGCATTTTATATCAACTTTACGGCTTCCTTTCATGGGGCCTCTGAATTTCTCCACTCCAAACCAATGGTTGTATATACAAGTTTAAACAGCCAACAACGTTGCCAATAAAAAAAATTGCCAGATGGTCAATGTTTCCTCTAAGGTGCGCGGCTGTGCAGCTCATTAGAAAATGCCGTGCAGCAGTTTCAAAATTCCGCACACAAGTTTTGGTAGCAAATACATAATGCCGTGCAGCAGTTTCAAAATTCTGTGCACACATGAAAAATATTAGAGGGAACATTGTAGATGGTATATTTTGCTGCCAATAAGGAAAAAAAATCACAATTTGCGACATTGGCAAAGCCCTGCGCGATTCCTGAAACAATTTTTACATGTTATTTTTCGTACTTTTAAGAAGAAAACACTAATTTTTCATGTATGAAAAGATGCATATAAAATTTCAGTAGCCACGCCACAATCGGCTTGTATTATTCATACGCAGTCTCTTCCCTAAAATGATAATAAACTTTTTTGGGTTTTTTTCGTACTTTTAAGAAATAAATTTTTTTTCCTGTATGAGAAAAATACATGTATATGAAATTTCGGGAGCCACACCACGACCGTGTTATATCTGAATTCGTGTTATAACGGAGCATGCTATAGCAGGGTCACACTGTACTTGTAGTAATTTTAGGCATTGGTTAAATAGTATCTGCTTCACTGCTTTTTTTCTCCATAATTTCACAAATACGAGTCAAGTCAGAAAACAACTTCGACCTTACAATGCCTTTCATGAATTCCACAACACAGCATTGTCCCATATGTTTCCTATACATTTTTGACCTACATAATTGCATTTGAAAGTTAAATTTTATATAAAATGATACCTAGGCTTTGCTGTCAATGAATTTTATATTTTTCAGAATATATTTGCCTGATGATTTATGAAAACAGACAATCTAATAAACTGGTACTTCTCAGACATAGCGATGCCACCATTATTTCCCCGGTACTGGTTCACTTACAATTTCAAACTAATTTTATGAAGAAATAGTCTACCAGAGGCGGTTAAAATAACCAGATCACCGATTCTGATCTTAAAACACAAATTGCTATTTACATACTATTGTTAAAGTTTCGAAACACAAGTTTGTATGTTTTTATCATCAAAGTATAGCATGCGGAAATCGGGCAGTGATAGTTGCTAACTTACTCAGGAAAGGGTTAAAACACGTGCTTGTATGTGTGCAAGAGTTTGTCAACGTAATTGATATAAAAACTAGGCCTAGCTACTGATGGCTTGATGAATACATTTCGTAACAACACAACACTAAAACTAACCTGGCTAAGGTGAGGGGGCATCTATAAAAGTATGGTCAGTCAATGTACCTATAAAAAAATTACAGGAGAAGTCGATAAAGGCAAAGTTTACATTTTTTAGGTGATTTGGTCACCCACTTCACCTGTTAGCATGACCCCAGGTTGCCATTTTAAGACAATGTTAAACTTGATTGCTATCGCCTTCTAGCAGTGGTGCCTGTTGCTGCATATATAATACTACAAGGAGGATGCTTTTCTCCCATCTTACGTGGCTTTTTGATGACACAATGCTGATATTTTAAGCTACAAGTGTGAGTTGCTGAATGGAATACTACCCTCTCATTGGTCGAAAATGGCATACTACACCTAATGATAACCTGATTTTCAATCTGCCAGTAAGAGGACATTACTCCATTCATTGTGTTGTACATGCATATTAAGCACGTGTGATCATGACCATGTTGACAAGTAGCATGGGGAAAATTGTCTGACATTCCTTAAAGGTGTGGTAGTAAGTCGAACTTTGTGCATACATTAAAAGTTGAATGCCAGATAAACATTATGCATGATTTCATACAGATGAAACAATTTTATACTTTGGGCATTGGCATTAATTCGACGTAGAAATATTCAGTGAATGGCAGCTTGCTGGGCACGTAAACTTTCTATGTTGCTTGCCCAGAATTTTTGTTTTGCATTTTTCTGAGAAAAATGTGGGACATTGCAAGCATGACTTTGTCTGGCAGCATGTCATTATCTCCATGTCGCAAATTTTGTTCGAGCTCATAATTTGAAAAAAAAATGAACAAACTGTTGTGTTTCATGAAAATCAAAGATTTTAACAAATAGACCATCTTTTAACAAATAGACCATCTTTTATGTTTTCAGGCTCAGGACTGTGCAAAATTAGAAAAAAGGATCACCTGCATAGTAATTAAAAAAAGGAGCAAATTTGATGGATCAGTCAGTGGACTGAAGAGAGCTAACGAGTTTTTAAGATTGCTTTATGTTCAGGTGGTCTTTATAATACCAGTATTTATGTCTTGATTTGTATATACATATGACCTGTGTGCCTGTACTTGAAATTTTGAAGCTGAGGTAGGATAGTGGTTTGCATTTAAAACTCATGACCAAAAGGGTGCAGGTTCACATCCTGACTGGTCCAGGCTGGGTCAGCTGCAGTGGTGTGTCTCTGTGCAAGGCACTTTACTCAGATTGCTGTGATAGGGTCTAGCCTGTACCTGTCAAATACCAACATAACTTTATCTTTGTTTACAGATGTTCTGTAATAATAGATTGTCGATACGCTGTTACTGCAAGTAAGATTTATGTCATTCCACATGTGAATTTTAAATGATTTTGTTTTGATTTTTTTTTCCAGATTACCGCAAACAAGCCAGACAGTTAGAGAATGAAATTGATTTGAAACTTGTGTCATTCAGCAAACTGGGAACAAATTACTCATCACAACATGACTTTAGGTAATGTTTAAAATGTTTTATATGGAAGATTTATCTTCACTTTCTTCCTCCAGTGCTTGGAGCTTCTTTAATAAATTAACAGTTACGATCAAGACAAAATATGGAAACTTATTCATGCATCTGTCCCCACACTTTTTCAAGAGACAGTTATCAGGTAATCTTGCATGGCCTTTGTTTGACACCCACACTTTTTGAAGAACCAATTAATTGTACCAAGTATTCACACATGGTCTCCATAATAAGATTTATTTGGAAATCTATGTTGGTGTTATTCAACTTATTGTATGATTATGCTAGCATGAATGAAGAGAAATATGTTTTCGACAGGAGTTCCAAATGAGTGATATTTAACTCAACCCAAGCCATAAATATGGCTACCATTACTAAAATCAGAAAAATAGAACTGTCTATCAACAATTGCTATTTTTAACTTTTCCGCCAAACCAAACCATCTGCTCTAATTTCATCCAAGATTGGCATCTAGCATCCTGGCATAAGGGCCTTCAACATTTGTACAACACTATAAAATGTGGCTGCATTGTTAAGAATATTAAAACTTTTAAGCAACTTATAGAAAAAAACGCTGAACAGAATTTGATATTTGATTTGATTTCTGACTTAAAGACCGTTCATATATTTGTACAGAATGATTCTGGTCCACCAGTATATATCACCACCAATACTAAAAACGAAAAGCCTTGAAAAGACTTTCAAATACAATTTCCCCAAACTTGATAGAAATCCATCCAGGCTTGAAGTCCTTTCAAGTTGGCACAGAGGAAAACAGTCTACCATCAAATATGACCATTGTTACTAAAAATAAAAAAATCGTTACACATCTTAAAAACTGCTGAATAGAATTTCACCAAATTTGATAGATAGCATCCTGGCATAAATGGCATTGAAGCTTTTATAAATTATACTGATCTGCCTTTAAGTAAGTGTGCAGTTACTCGAAATAGAAGAACCTTTCCTTTAATAATGACTTTGAAAAATATGCTTCACAGGCTTTGGGCCAGTATTACAGAAAGGAAAGGTGATAATGAGATAATAGCTGAAATGCAGTGAATGAAATGGAGAATTAATGCAAATGAAGCTCAGATCAAATGCAAACAAAATGCAGATTTTGTAAAATTACCAATTTTAGCCTCTGAAATAATGTGAGCTTGAATCAGATTGGCTAAGCTTGTTTTGATGCCATATTTCTGTCGAATTTTGATCAAATTTTAAAAAGGGTTATGTCATCGATATCTCACTTTTTCAGTTAATGAGGTCTACACGTATTATTGAGATGATTTGGTATGGCTGTCTCTTAAATAAAAAATTTACCCCATGGCCAATCATGTAAAATTGTTTAATACAAACAGAAAAGAATTGCAGCAATAAATAATTCTTTCTTTGTCACTTCACTGAAATGCAAGTCTGATGGTAGCAGTTTCAGTATTTTGCTTTTGCTGTGAATGATCATTTTGAATTTTTGGGAATAAAGAAATTATAAATAAAATCTTCGCTTGAATGCAGAAGAAGAGAAAGTGCTTTAACTTTGTTGTCTTTGTCTTTCAAAATTTATTTAACCATTAGGATCTGCCTGAATCCTGTATTTTTTTTTTGACTTCAGTGTGTTAGCCTGACCTTGTAACAGGCTCTTCGCTTATCTGAAATACCATGCACAAAACTTTTGATTGTACAGTGGTCTTGCCTTGTAGCAGTGGTCACCCAATTTACACAGCCAGAACCACTTGGCACCAACAAGGTTGTGTTCAGACTACCTTTCTAGGATGTCCACCTTAATGTGGCCAGTAGCCTGCATGTTAGTACAATTTTCTCTTCACAAGCAGCCACATAATGGGGTTTTCAAATATAAATCTTACATATATTTCTTAATTTTAAATTTTAAATTCAACAAATTGACATGTTCCAACATGTTGATAAAGTATTTGACTTTAATCCATGCAAAGAGTTAAGTTATTTAATTATCCTTAATGCTGTATTCTTAGATTTTAAGTTTTGCCACTTTGATAAGTAATGGATATTATTACAACTGATAATTATCAAGGTGACAAAAGTCAATGTCAGAGAAGCACAGGATTGTTCAGCTCAAGTCAGTGTAAAGTAGATCATTAAATGTATTTGAAGGGTACCCGACTTAAACCAGTTGCTCACATGGCAAGCTTGCTTCCTTTGTAAACACACAGCATTTCATATAACAACTACAGATTATCAATGAAGGCGTAATAATTTTGCAAACAATGCAAAATGTCATAAAGCATCTCAGTTTAGAAGGAAAGTGAAAGTAATTCAACAAAACAAAAGAAGGGAAAATCCTTAATCACTGCTTAGAAATTTGATGTCCGAGAGATTTAAATAAACGTCAACCTTTATCCATTCAACAGCAGTAGAAAAATGGAATATACGAGTACCAGCCAGCTGTTTGTATACACATGCACTCACTAGTGCTGATTCGAATGACATGGTGGTTTTGCACCACACTTGATGATTATTCATAGCATTTATATAATATTTACTGGTACCAAATTGATTCCATAACATAACATGTCAGTGATTTTTAAATGCAGATATTATTTTTTTAAAATTAGTTACACCTTTTATATTACATTTCTAATTATTACTCACTTCTTTGAGATCCCCCTCTGGAAAGGCCATCCCTCATATAAGGCCACTTTTTTGCTGCAGTAGGGTTAACCTTACAAGAGAGGGACCACTATAAATTACACATGGATGTATCTTTTCTCATGATCTTTTCTGCATACAGGATTTCTGAATAAAATGTAAAGAGTAAATTGCAATACACTCATTTCATTTATTTGCCTTGGAAAGTCACTGCGTCAAATAATCAGAGGCCAGTGATGGTAAAGTTTCTGGTTAAATGTATAATTAGTTGGTTGTCTCTCCATTACAGCTGTACTAAGATTGATATATAGTCAAAGACACAAAGTTATGGACACTAATTATGGGCTGGCAGCAGTTTATAAATACCTTTATTTGGGATAAATAATGTTACACCTGTCTTAACATATTGCTTTTGAAATTTGGGTGAATAAAACAAAAGGAAGGTTTATAAGTTGCCAAGTAAAGGCTTTCTGTAAAAAAATGATAATTTTCAGCAGTCAGTTGCTATTCACTAATATCAAACTAGGAATATCTTCACATTTATGTACACGGAATACAATATATATTGTGTTTGCAGGTCAGTGGGGAGTTTGAGGAAGAAGAGATTTGGGGATGATGGTTTTTCAGCCCTATTGCTCTTGTCGTAGAAAGGTCTCTGCATGTTCCTTTTGCTTTTGTTTCATGCTTTGATAAAATAGAAAGTTTAATATGAAATCTGTTACATATTGAAAAATCACAAAAATGAAATAATTTTTGTAAGGAAAAAAAACTTAATTTCTCTCCCCACAGTGATACATCACCCCTGTTGAACAAAAGTGGTAGTGAACATATGTTTGAAACCATGGCAATGGAGATAGAACAGTTACTCACAAAGGTAAGATTCTGACAAGGATATAAACCATTTCAGGTTTAAGCTAATGTGTCTTCTTTATTCTTGGTCAGTTATTTTTTAAGACTCTTCATAAATATTTTGCACCATTATTTGTAGTTATGGTTGGCTGATGCAGCTCAGTGCCAATGTACATGTAACTAACCATGAGTGACATTTGATGCTAACAACTAGGGCTCCAGCATCCAAATATTAATGAGCATTTTCGCACTTGAAAATTGAGACAAAAATTCAATATATATATATATATATATATATATATATATATATATATATATATATATATATATATATATATATAATTGCACAATTAATTATAGTGATTATTTTGGGGGGTAATTAAAACTTGAGAACACTGCTCCTGTGGCCTAAGTGGTTAGAGTGTCAGCTCGGATGCGGGAGGTCAAAGGTTTTAACCTCGTTTAAGTTATACGAAAGACTTATAAAAATGGTACTAACATTAGCCTTGCTTGGCACTTAGCATTAAGAGGTTAATGTTAGGACTGGTAGGCCTGGTGTCAGGATAATGTGACTGGGTGGGACATGATGCCACATGTCAGTTGCATGATTCCCAAGTACAAGACATCACTATAAATTACCACACTGCAGACATCACAGCAGTATGACTAAAATTGTTAAAGCTACATTAAAAAATCTAAATCACACACATTATTATTATTATTATTATTATTATTATATTGCAATGCATTCCAAGAGCTCACACGGATGCACACACACACATTTGTCATTGACAGAATACAGTTGGAAAGGGTTGTCATGTTCCTTAAAAACTTATTTTCTAACAGTTGACAGAGATAAATGACAGAATGGCAGAATACACACAGAACATAAGCATGACTTCGCCAAGCGCGGCCTTGCTTCACACACTACAGCGGCACCGTGACATACTTCAGGATTACATGCAAGAGTTCCACAAAACAAAGGCCAACATTACAGCAATTAGAGAGCGGGATGACCTTCTTGGGTCTGTACGGAGGGATATCAGGTATTATACTAACATGACCCTAGGATCCGTATTCTTGTAAATCATTCAGCAACATTCAAATTCAAGCTTTCAGGCTTAATTTTCATGATGTACATATTTGAGAATAAAGTTCAAATATTAGTTTTATGCTCTACTGGCCATAGCCTGGGGGAGCTTATGGTATGGTCTGTTGTTCGTTGTTCATTCATCAATTAATTGAAGTTTGTTATTGCTCTTTGTTCTTAACTACTTAGAGGTTTGCCATGAAACTTGATACAAGCATTCATCCCATGATCTGGTTGGTCCTAGCTGGTGCCACTTGGACATCCAGTATGGCTGCCAGCTTGAAAATAAAATGTCGTTGCTGCTCCTCTCGAATGTTATATCAGCATAGGGTTTTCTCTCGAATGTTATATCAGCATAGGGTTTTCTCTCGAATGTTATATCAGCATAGGGTTTTCTCTCAAATGTTATATCAGCATAGGGTTTTCTCTCGAATGTTATATCAGCATAGGGTTTTCTCTCGAATGTTATATCAGCATAGGGTTTTCTCTCTAATGCTATATCAGCATGGGGTTTTCTCTTGAATGTTATATCAGCATAGGGTTTTCTCTCTAATGCTATATCAGCATGGGGTTTTCTCTCGAATGTTATATCAGCATAGGGTTTTCTCTCGAATGTTATATCAGCATAGGGTTTTCTCTCGAATGTTATATCAGTATAGGGTTTTCTCTTGAATGTTATATCTGTATATCGTTTTCTCTTGAATGTTACATCAGCATAGGGTTTTCTCTCGAATGTTATGTCAGCATAGGGTTTTCTCTCGAATGTTATATCAGCATAGGGTTTTCTCTCGAATGTTATATCAGCATAGGGTTTCACAAAAAGACTTCTTCGGATGCCTGATTCGTCCTAATGAAAATGATGCTGATCTGATCCGTATGATAATCTATTTAATCGTGCCAAGTTTGAAAATCTTGTTGTCACTACTCCTGAACAGATGGTCATATCACTGTGGGGTTTCTCACTAAAAGACTTCTTATGATGTCTACTTGGTACTAAAAGGAAATGGTGCCAGATGCTAACAATATGGCCACCAATGGCAGTGGCAGCCTCCTTGAAAATCTTGTTATCATTACTCCTCCAAAACAATGAAATTGATGCCATTCTGATGTCCAGTAAGGCTGCCTCAGTATCTGTCTTGAAAATCTTGTTATCGCTAATCATTCTCAGTGAAAATTCATCTTTTGGATTTTTCACCAGAAAACTGCACCTAAATTATTGGAATGATTGACAAAATTTGACTTGCACATTTAAAGGTGTGATTGATTCTAAATTAAAATGGAGTCACTTGGACATTGAATATGGCCATGATAGTGGCCATTTTGAAAATATTTTTATTTATACTCCTTGGAAACAGACAGTTATTCTGTTTTCACTTGAAAAGCTTATGATGTCTGAATGGTTCTAAATGAAAATGAATATGACATCAAATATGGCCATTATGGTGGCCATTTTGTAAATCTTGCTGTAGTTTATTCTGAATGGCTGGTCATATAAGTTTTCAATGTACAATGAAAGACTAATGATCTCCAATTGGTTCCAAATAAAAAATGGCACTGATCTGATATCTTAAAAATATTGTTATCACTACTCCTGAATAGATGCTCATAGTGATATGGAATTGTCACTATAAAGAACTTGTGATTGTACTTGGACCTTTGTGACAACTGCACAGATCTGACCTATAATAGACACCTTGGAAATCTTTTTATCACTCCTCTTAAACAGATAGCTGTTTTTTGACATGGGGTTTTCATTAAATGACTTCTTATGAAGTTGTGTTCAAAATGGTGTTGGTGTGACATCAGTATGGATAACAGGGATGCCAGATTCAAAATCATGTTAGCACTACTTCAGAATAAATGATCATGTTGACATTGGGTCTGACGTAAAGGCTTTGTGTAGGTGTTGACATTGGGTCTGACTTAAAGGCTTTGTGTAGGTGATATTAAATTGATGATTAGATCTCCAGTGTATCTTTAAAGTCTTGCCCCTTTTAAATTCCTATTTCCTTTGATAAGTATTTAACAAGAAATATTAGATTTCATTTTTCTTTCTTTGTTACATGCATCATGATTTGCTCTGGGTTCGATGGTTCCTTTCTTGCTTATGGAATGAAAGCTTTTATGTTTGTACAAATAAACATGATCTACATATGTATCATTAAAAAGTCTGAAAAACAAAGAACTGTTGTAGATGTTTCAATTTTATTAAATTATAAGATATATACATGGATTACTCCAAGCTGAAGAAAAAAGTTTCAAAACAAATTTATTCTTCAGAGCTCTAAATTTAATACATTGAATATGTTGTGAACACAGGGTTATGATACCAGACTGTGCCTTAATTATCAAGATGCTACTCATGTCTCTGAGAATGTATCAAATGTCTTAGTAACCAAGACTAATAAAGGGTGCATTCAATTATATGACTCTGTTTGAGTGAGTATTCTCGTGTTCATAGAGTTTTATCCCTTTAAATGTGTACAGAACATGCAGAATTTGTCTGAGTAGTATCGTTTATATTGTGTTAACATTAAACATAGACGAAACTTGTCACACCAGAGGTGTACTGTCGGCTTTGTATTAAATGCTTAGAATTGTTTTACATGATTTGAATGCATTTGAAAATTTCTATAAAATAGGCACAATATGCATTTTTAGTCACTTTTTCGTAAAATATGCAAGTGCATTTCTTTATACATAATTTTGTTTTCTACCAACCTCATTTCCTAAAAAAAAACAGAATGCACAGTACTTACTGCCTTGGAAATGATATTCTTCTGTAGCAACATGACCAAGATTTAAGGCTTTAAATAATTATATATAAATATATTTCTTCTTTCAGCGCTTATAAAAATTCTTCAGGTCTAAACAGAAGAACAGAAATGTATCTCAAAGAACATGAACATATAAGAAAGTAAGTGGAATAACAGGAAAAGCAAAGGAGTCAGAAATGGGCAGCGGTGGTGTCTGTGACTTTCCTAGCTTTATTTACATGTCATGAATGTGTGGATTAGTGGTCACAAATACTCATTTTGCAAGAATTCCTTCTGCTCTCAACAAGCCATTCTTGTCCCAATCATTCTAATGTGTTTGTGTTTAGAAACTTAAGTTATGGTACAGTACATATCTTAATTCATACATCCTGCTACAATACTATCCACATCGTAAATTAACCTCACTCTTTTTTACTTTATTTTATTGCAGAGCTTTTCTAGCTATATAAAAGACAAGCTTGGCAAAAATGGATCCCTTGCACTGATGTGTGTGTGTGTATATATATATATATATATATATATATATATATATATATATATCTATATCTATATATATATATATATATATATTAAAAATGATTTTTAAAATGTGAATATTTTGAAATTACATATCTCTTTTAACTGAATTCAGATGCACAGCAGTAGAGGAGTAGAATAGATTTTTTAAAAAGTTGAAGTACTGATACATGTTATTGATATTCTGTATTTTTATTTTCAGCTCAGAAAGACTTGTAGATGACCAGATTAGGTATGATTGCCCCACAAATAATATGTATAGTTTTTGTCATTGTATATTCCTAATTGTCATGTTTCATTACAAGGTTTTTGTAATTAGGCTTAAATACTTGTCTTTGCTTTCATGAAACATAATATGTGCATGCATCGATGGGAAGACAATTCTGCTGCACAAAAGGTTTTTTCTTCTTTTTTTCATAGTCCCTATTTGGAAGAAAATATACTTCCTATGTGTATCATAGTTCATGGAAGGCATACAGTTTTGTCATTTGTTATCAGTAAGATCACCTTATCTTCAGTATATGAAGAAGGCTGAATCAAAATGAGATGTGTCATACACAAAATCACCAAAAATATAAAACAGTAATAAGATTATTTATCATGAGCCAGCGATTTCATTCAAGTAAAATACCTGTAAATACAGAAGTCTTGATAGATCAAATTTAACCAATTAAAATGGGTCCATGACTAAACCCATATGATTGGCAACCAATGGATCCATGAATAAACCCATATGATTGGCAACAAATTAAAACAGATCCATAACTAAACCCATGTCACATGATTTAATTGGCAAACCCATATGATTGGCAGCAAATTAAAACAGACCCATAACTAAACCCATGTCATATGATTGGCAGGCAATTAAACTGGATCTGTGAATAAACCCATAACATGATTGGCAACCAATGAAACTGGATTTATGACTAAACCCATGCTTCATATGAATGGCAACCAATTAAAAGTATCCAATACTAAACCCATGTCATATGAATGGCAACCAATTAAAAGTATCCATGACTAAACCCATGTTCATATGAATGACAACCAATTAAAAGTGTCCATGACTAAACCCATGTAATATGATTAGCAACCAATTAAAACCGACCCACAGCTAAACCCATGTTGTATAAATGGGAGCCATAAAAAAGGGATCCATGACTAAATCCATGTCCTATTATTGGCAGTCAGTTAAAATGATTTCATAACTAAACCCAGGTCTTACAATTGGCAGTGATTTAAGTGTTTGGATTGAGGCATTTTTATGAATATTTGCATTCATTATGGTTTTTGTCATCTGAGTTTTAATTATTAACTCAACTGATGGACAACAACTAGTAAAGTTCAGATTTGTGTACATATATTGAAGTTGTACATCAGTTTAAACATTATGTTTTCTGATGTTCAGAATTTAAGATGGTAGAAAACTGCACTAGTTCAGTTTAACTTCTTACAGTTGACATTTATAAAGGAATTGATCATGTGTTGCTGGAATCTTGCTTTCATGCTGCTTTTTTCCCTTTCAGTGTTGCCATAGCAACAAAAGAAAGTCTGGAATCACAGAAGAAGTCACTTAGTGGAATTTCACAGAAGATCAACACATTAGCCAGTATCCTTACCGTTACACAATTTTTTTGTAGAACCAACTTTATTTATACATTGAGACATAGCTGTCACTTTTTTATGGCAGCAGGGATGGCAGTATCAACAGGTTTATGGGGTATGGGTCAAGATTTTGGTTGACATTTTTCCTTTGATTATATTTCCTAAATTCCATGAGAGAGTTCTTCCACACTTTAAAGAATCATTATGCAGATTCAGTTCATTCTTCCACACGCTTGCTCTTTTGACCTTGATAGGTCAAGGTCATGAGATTT
>JAECUM010032551.1:0-39387 GCA_016617855.1 Megalonaias nervosa | reverse complement strand
CCCCCCTCTCTCTCTCTCAAACAATAAAAAGTAGATATTAAGTATTAATTGTTTATAATTAGTTTTCCACCTTAATCGTTCAAATTGTCAGTGACTAATCTTACATGTTTGTTATGCCTGTTACACTCAAATACAATCAGTATTTTTTAAAGAAAAAATTTCATCTTAATTACCTAGTTCTATAAAATTGTGATTGACGGCTGCATAACAACTCTAATAAAATAATACAAATAAAACATAAAATAAAAGAATATTAGTAGTAAAATAGCGATTAAAGCAGTTATCAGAATCAGACTCATGTGGGCATACGAGGGGGAAATCAGAAATTAATTAGTGTCGATTGTTAGCCGAAATTAAGTGACAATCAAAATTTGGATGTTGAGTCTTTTACCGAAATAGACTGCCAACACAGAGATCAGGTATGGAATAAGAAATAAACAAAAATTGAACCAAAATTCTTCTAATTAAACTCATACTTATTAAAATGTATGGTTTAATGATGTTACTCTGTGAAGTCTCTTGGACCGATCTGTCGTATTTGTACAGTACGCCTTCCCCAGAAATTTGTGTAAAATAATAGTTGTTCTAAAATCATTGTAAAAATATCAGAACTTATTTTTATTAGTATTGTAATGCATCCTTCAGTTGCACTCAAACACAGCACTGGTGAAATATTTCATATTTCCGTATATCTACTCAAACAATGTAGATAGGATATATATATATATATATATATATATATATATATATATATATATATATATATATATATATATATATATATATATATATATATATATATATATACGTTGATATGATATGTATTAATTCATGTAACATATTTTAAGATCAGCAAGACATCTTACAAAGTTAACTATAAAGTTCGAGATATCTGTACTCAAGAAATATTAGTTTTATACAAACAAAAGAGTAATACCATTGCGAGTAATATTAACTATTTGTTGGACTGATTGAGATTAATTTAATTCGGTGTTGTGAATCAAGACAGAATAGGAAAGCATGAATGCGACAGCATGAAATAAAGGGTAATTATTCCATTAAGATCTCTGCATTTATTATCAATTTTGCATATTTAGAAGTTTATATGGTGCATATAACATCGAAATAATAATTATGGATATTGATTTTAATGTTAAAATATTTTGATAAAGTTCCTTGATCATGGTATATTTGCAGTGTGGTGCGTTTAGAGCCAGACTGTGCAGAAGGCTCATTAGGAGAAAGGTTGTTCCTCAAGGAACAAATGTCGTCGGTAAGTACACTGCAGTATTATTTTGTAGTATGGTGAAAATCATTGCAGGATTTTATGAAAATACTGATTTGATGTCTAACATTGTTCTTGAAAACTCAAGACTTGTATGCAATTAGTTCTATGCATATCCCATAAACTCTTTCCATTTTTCATACAAGTAACGTCAAATGAATGCTTGACTCATAATAACTACTCAGCGGTCCAAGTTAAAATTATATTAACATTTCATACTTGGTTAGTGATAACCTTCGAGCAGTCGCCCTCTGGTGATCTTCAGAATCATAGTGTAGCAACAAGACAAGGGATCAACACTTTCTAACTGTATGTGTCGCTCAGCACAGGTGTTATTCAGAACTACCAAACGCGACGAACGCACAGAGCAAAGTTGTTGTACAAGTCTCAAGATGTAGAGAAAATTCACATGCCCTTGCAAGCGTACTTGGATGGCATAGATTATTCATCAGCAAAAGAAAAAAAAAAACACGAGTTGTCAGACGCAGACAGCTGATGAAAATGACTGCTTTCATGTACTCGGGAAACATTCTGGAGACAGCGTCAAGCACACAAAAAGTGTATGTCTTTTAAATACACACACAAATGTTTATAGATGTCGGCAATAATTTCTTCTCAATGGGGACTTAAAAATATTTCCTATGCAAATATATGAGTGTATGCTGTGTGTGTGCTTGCGCGCGCTCGTGCGATCATAGCAGTTAGCATGTTTTTATGTAATTTACCTTTAAAGTTTAGACATGACCAAACAGAGCTAGCAATCTTCTATGCGCTTCCGTAATAAGGTCTAGCTGTGCAAATTCTCAAACCCATGCTAACTGTCATCGTTTGCATATCAACATAAAAAAACTGATTGCTCTATAAACCATCTGGTCCATATACACATTTCTTTTTTAACAACAAGGATTCTCAGTACGGAGAATCAGGACAATAACATGTCTTCAACCTTTCAATCCTGTGCAAAAACCGGAAAATCTAAAGCTGAACCTTAGAACAAACATGAACATTCACACATTTCAATGGTTCATAAATATTTATGCTATATACAAGAAACAATTTATACACATTTTGCATTTTTGGATACTATACTCCTTGAGGCAGTAAGGTCAAATGTAGATTTTCCAGATTCATCAGGAGACATAGATTTTGTCTGCGTACTTTATTAGTGTGTGTGTGTGTCTGTGTGTCTGTGTGTGTGTGTGTGTGTGTGTGTGTGTGATCTGGATTAATAACGTACGATGTCTGCAGTGTGGCAGTTTATTGTGAAGTCTAGCAGTGGGGCATCATGCCGCAGACACGTAGCATGATGTCCCACCCAGTCACATTATTCTGACACCAGGCCAACCAGTCCTAACAATAACCTTTAAATGCTGAGCGCCTAGCGCGGCAGCTGTAAGTACATTTTTATAAGTTTTTGGTATGACTCGGCCGGGATTCGAACCCACGATCTCCCGCATCCGAGACGGACGCTCTAACCACTAGTCCACAGGAGCAGTATGCATAATTTCTTAGTAATGGTAATGTGGAATATGACTGTAATTCATGACATTAAATACTAGTAATATGAATAATCGGTGTACAAATAGTTGAAACTAAACTTTAATGTGCAATTCGAGTTCTGCTGCTGGCCCTGACCCTTACCTCTATATCTTCTCTGCTTAAAATCTGCCTTTCTCTATCTGAATTTGAATCTTAAAGTTGTGCTCTTTTTGATAGCAGTTTTGGGTTGTTTTCAGATGTAGACAAGAAAATGTTGTAAACCGGGAATTAATAATTCTTTGATTGAGGTCAAATATTCGAGTGATGGGCTGTTGTTTGAATTATCAAGTCTGTACCGGAAGTGGATTGAAACATACATTTTTAGGTAGACTGACGTTTGTGTTAAGCTGGTCTGGGCATAAAGAAGGGTCACAAAATAAGGATTGATATATTTTGTTCCTAACAGCTGCAACTGAGAATTTACAAGCAGCAAATAGTCACCCCACAGAGACTTCTACATCTTCAGCATCTGAGGGGGCCCCAGAGAGAGATGACAGCAGGACCCCAGAGGCTCTCAATCGTGAGTAATTAAATGGTTCATATGTTCAGCAGCCACCAAACTAAAATAGAAAATGAGGAGAAAGGGAAACGTGGCTCCAGTGACTGATGACTGCTTAGTACATAATTATTTATTTTATTTAATATTGGTTGCAGTAATCGTAACATGTAGGTTTATGATAGAGACAATCTTTTAATATAAGTTACCTACTTGCTAATTTTAAGGTTGAATTTACACAAATATTTATTATGCATTTTCATATTTTATTAAATTTCATGTCCTATACGATATTAAATTGTTGAAACATTTCTCCAAATATTGAATTGTCAGACTTATGTAATAAGAAAAAACTTGGCGCCAACATTGTTTTTATGTGTTGCAGAAGTGGTTGAGGAATTTGTGGGGTACGAGATAAGGAAAATAAAGGCACTGGCCGTGATCGAAAACGACGTGATCGCAGATGAGCTGATGGCTCGAGGAGCCACTATCGCTGAGATTGGTAAATGAAACATATCATCATATAAATCCAAAATGTTTTGTTACAGGTGTAATTGAGTTGATTTAAAGTCCTTTTCAAAGCTAATACTCCTGTACAACAGGTTGATAAGAAATATTTCGTGACAGTTCATTCAAATTAATCATTTTTTGTAAACTGACATATGCAGTTAACATTTTATTCTTAAATTTAGTAACTGGAACCTGATTTACAAGATATATGAAAACTTTCCTGAGGAATTACATGTAACGATTATATATTGCTTCTATAAAAGTATCCATAATTATTAGATTGCAGCGCGATCAAGTTTGATAGATTATAATGAGTTTCTTATATTTGTAGATGAGGCAGCTCGTAAGGAGAGGAATGAAGGAATGGCCACAGTTGATACTTAAGCATCTCTTGCCCCCATCCTCCAAAAAAAAAGATTAAAGGTTAGTGAATTAATCTTCACTAGACTGGCTTTGAATTTGGTTTTGAAGATTTTGAATTGGCAGATAATGAAACATATGTATTGCTGTAGCAGTGATGGAACTATTTGTATTGTCAGATAATGAAATATTGATATTGTTGTATGATAGAGGGCAGCGATAGTTTCCTCAATGCTGAGTTTCCTTTTTCTGTTCTAGAAGTCTAATACTGTATTATGCATTATAGTTCAGCTGGCATCTTTGAACAAGCCAGATCTTGACCTAACATAAAGTCTATCGTTTGAAAATGTTTTTCTCAGGTTGAGGAGTTTAAGAGCTTAACTTTAGCTGTTAGGGTGTGTTCACTTCGCAATATCTGAAACAGTGAACTTAGCATTTCGGCAAGAATCCAAGTAAAGCCCACCTAAAGATGGCCAATATTCTGTGGAACCCTTGTTTTGGTATTTTGTAAAGTCCCTGCTAGAGACATGAAAATGAAAATCGTTTGTTTTAACTTCCATGATTTTAGCACCATTAGTATATTTTTCATTGTATACTGATATAAATGACATGTAGAATCTGCTGATGTCTGCGTGTATTTAAAAGATTATCGAGCTAAGAAGTTTAAAGGTTTTTTTTCGGCTAAAACAAAACCAGAACGGACTGATTTGATACAAATTAAAACAAGGATATAACTCTACGAGATACTGTGTTAATGGTCCCTTTTTCTGCTGCAATCGAACAGCTCTAAATAATCTGCATACTATTTCTTCTGAATTTTCTCTTGTTATTATGTCACTGAAGAATTCACATTAAGTTCTGAAATGTTATCCAACAAATAATCATCGTTATTTCCTTTTGAAAATGTTTTCTACATCCGAATAAACAATATCTAAGAGAGATAAGCACAAACAGAGCAAATAAGAATAAAGGGACTTAAAAACAATAGGGTATAATTTACATTAATTTGAGTTTCCTTCGTTGATAAAATAAAGTTGATATGAAAGGCCAGTGGAATAGTTCTTACAAGATCATCAAGTTTGTTACTGTTTTGGATTATGCACACTATCTCAATTAAGCATGGGACGATTGAAATGAAATTAAATCATAAATGGGCAACAACTGAACATTTTACTCCCAAAATCAAATACTTGAACAATGACGAGAATTACAAACATAAAAGTCTAAAAATTCCAGTACATATTTCAGTGATAGGCCATTGCTTCATGATAATTCCACCCTTATTTACAAACATTATTATGTTAAAGGAAAACGTGTTAGTAGCCTTTGAAGTGGCATGAATTATTTAGCAAATATATTCCCTCGATTGCATACATTTTGTCATCTTCTAAACTGTAATATTCTTTTCATAGTTTTTAATGTCTCCGCATATTGGCGGTTTCTTTCTAATTGGCAACATCTCATTTTACATGATACTAAATGGAAATTACTCAGTAACAGTATTCTCTTTCTTTTTCAGGTTTTCATTCATCACTGTCAAGGACTATCAAATTATTAAAATGTTTATTAATTTTAATGTATTATTGTAAAAATTAGTTGTAAACTAAATCGCATATTTTGATTGTCTGATTAAAATCTGTTTGATGTTTAATGATCTTATTGTTTAATGTTTTTGTTTATTCATCTAAGAAACCTAACGTTTCATTATTTGCTTTCGATGTTTGTTTCAGTAAGTAATTGTTTGTTAATAATTTTTCGATGGAAAATTATTTTCAACTCATCTAGTTAATTGCATACCGATAAATTCTATAGGATGCAAATAAATTTACCTGCAATGGCAGTTTGTTCTTATCCATTATTTTCCTATGCATGGCTTTCTGAATTGTTTTGGTGTGAATGATTAGAAAAGATTAAAAAAGAATTGCATGTTTTTATGTTACATACTAAGTACGAAACACAGTTTTTATTATAAGTTCTTTTATGCACAAGTTTAGGATTAGATTTCAGTCATTTTAGAACGTATAGCTATAAATACTGTGTGTAATTTAAGAAAATATATAAATTCCTAAACTGGTATTTCATTACAAAGTTAGTGAGTAAAGGAAGACGGAGTATATAGGGCATGTAAAGGAGGCGAAAATAAATATTTGTACGATAACATAATTCTTGTTGTAGCATTAAATATATTTGGATAAATTTTTTTTTAAATTTCGCTTGCTGTTGTGTTGAAAAAATTCAGGAGCAATTAATTCTAGATAAATTTAAGTTTGGACTTACTGAATTGGTCTCCCATTTTCTGTTTGTTTACATAACATATTCACGATTTGAATTAAGAAGAAAAAGGAAATACTTTTTTCCAACCCCAACTACAGGGCCGCAGTTTTGAATTATAAACTTTGATTTTTGGAGATTAAAGTTTCGATTTTTTTCTGAATTTATTATTTTAATTAATTATCGTAGTAGCCAGCCGTTCATGAGGAAGTTGATGGTTGTTCAAATCAATAGAAAAAATAGGATGCGAGCCAGTTTTGATTCAAAACTGGTGACCCCTCATAGAACATTGTTTTGCTGAAACTTTATTTTAGACCAAATGTATAGAAGAAATATTCAGATTAGTTTGTTAGCTTTGAACTAGAGTTCCAGTCATCGAAGAGTGGATGATGTGGAGTTAGTTTGTGCATGTTTTCTATTAAACATTGATACTCATGGCTTGGATGACGGTGAATATTCTGGATAAAAAATTTTGTTCCAGTTCAAGGAAATAAAAGGGAATCCTAATCAGCCTCCTAAAATTATTTAAATCCTGAAACCAATGTATCTTGGGTAAATTCTAAAAGCATGCTAGATGGAAAATGTTTCGACTTTATGTTACTTTGATTTTATATATATATATATATATATATATATATATATATATATATATATATATATATATATATATATATATATATATATATATATATATCTTTGGGAAAAACAACTTTTATTCTTCTCATGCAAATTTGTCTAAAAATTGTGGCAAATACCAGTCATGCAAAGGAAATATGGTTAAGAACATCAAAATTCAGCGAACAAATTGCAAAGTGATAAAAACATTTCTTTAAATAGTGTCTTAGACTCTTTTCCTCATATTTTTATTTATGGTTTAAGCTGTGATTAATCCCATCTATTTTACTAATTTATGTATCCAGTGATATTGAGCAATGTAATAATTTTTAACAGGCACAGGAATTCAACCTTGTAATTTTATTTAAATTGTTCACACTTGTTAGGTTTTGTCAACTTGTGTTGTTGAAACTCAAAATTTGCATTTTGATAAGAACATTGTATGTTTCGATATTTTATACATGAAAAGTTTTATTTTTTAATGTCAATCGGCTGTGTATGGCACAATGACCATTATTAACTATACATTTAAAGATTTTCACTGGTCTCAGCTTTTAAAAGTTAGTTTAGCAACACCAGCGCTGACTGCCAACTTTGTCAAAACGTTACAACAGAAATAATAGCAAAAGTGTACGAAAGAACTGACGACAACAAAATAAATGCTAGTTTGGAAACTAGAGAAAAGAAAGAGACCCTGCAAATGAATGCATTAAACCAAAGATGTAAGAATTATCAACATTTCTGGATATCTTCTTTACCAACGTTTGAATATTACGAACACGAATTCAAACATATATTATGTTGAAAATACTTGATTCTTCAACAATTCACTTTCTTTGATAAAGGGGTAGATTTAACGAAGACTGAATGAGATCAATATATCTATATTTTTCCTTGTGCTTCTTTGATTTTTCCAGCCCAGAATAATGTAGAAAATGTTTTAAATGGTCAAAGACTAGATAAATTGAAGTTACTGGCATGTCTAAACAGGACAAAATGTCATTCAAATAGGGCCTTAAGTTGGTGTTAGTTTTTTATGTTTTGTTTCTTTCATTTGCACCATTAGCCTAATCAATTTTGGGCTTACTTTCATAACTCTTTATGAAGGTAGTAAATTAGATTGTAATTTCAATTAACTTTTTGTATTATTTTTAACTTTTAAAGAGGATGACTCTTGTCTTCGAGAACTCAGTTGAGTTCAGTCGCAAAAGGAACCAACATTGTGTACCTCTAGTATTTTCTGTAAACATTTTCACATATGAATATGTTATATTCGAATGGTTTCTTTTCAATCAGAAGAAACTACATATGTCAGTTCATACTTACCGTTTCATTCTTTACAGAAGTTGGGGGGGTTGGGGGGGGGTTGTCAGCGTCACATGCCTTTTGACGAATTTTACAATTTGTTCAATATATAGAAATACTTTATTGACATTTCGTTGACACACCATTCAGCCAGAGCCATGATTCTTATTCTTTCTGATCATCACCGTTATATTACAATTTCAAAATAATAATTCTTTGTCAGGTACAATCAGAAACGAGTATCATTGCATGAATGGCAGGAGTTTGCACATCTGTGGAAGAACTCATTGGTGTGATATCCAAGTCTCAGACACGAGGATATTAGCTCCGATATGTTTTTGTCAAGTCAGACACAAAATAAATATCTGTGACTGACTAGAGAAAGCCATGGTCATTTCATTAATACACAATTTTATGACATTATAGCAGAATTGGTAAATTGTTATAACTAGATGAAATTGCTATAATGGCTGGATTATTTTATTCAAATGCTATCAAGCCCGAAACTTAATGTATAGAAAAGAGGGTTCCAAGATGCACTAGAGAGACCCCGGACCAGAAAAAATGGTACACAAAGAGAGTACAAAAAAGTGGAAACAAATCAGAGTCATGCACGGGTTCTGATGCTCTGATAAATCATATTGCAATCTGATGCTCTGTTAAAACATATTGCTGTGTGAGCACTGTTCAAACATATTGCTATGTGATGCTCTGTTAAAACATATTCCTATGTGATACTCCGTTAAAGCATATTGCTCTGTTCAAACCTATTGCTCTCTGATGCTCTGTTAAACATAGTGCTATCTGATGCTCTTTTTAAACATATTGATATGTGATGCTCTCTTAAAACATATTGCTAATGGTATGGTGCACCGCCTGTTCATAGCTAGTTCAATACAGGTCCATTAGTTATCAAAAAGATTCATATTTCAAACAACGGCAACAACTTTATTCTTCTGATTCTTGTCTGCCCCTATTGGTTTTGGAGATTCCTTTGCAGCTTCTTTATCTCTGTTTTTTTCCACCATTCTTGTTTGCCTTAATTTCCAGTCTGGTAATCTCCGATATTTACCCCACATACGTTGTGTTTAATTTTGATTCACACCGTTTGCTACATCACATTTCAACGTCCGAGTACATCTACACTTAAACCTTTTATGAGAGGTGACTTCTGATATGCAATAATAAGCCATCAAGTATCCACGATCATTCTTATGTTTTAATAAATGCGCACAGTTTATATCGGCGATAAACACTGTTATGCTTTTACAACTCTTATTTTCTTACAATATTATTTAATAGATTCCATTTATCTACCGGATTGTATTTTTAAATTCCGTTTCATCAACCCAGGCGTTGATGAAATCTGGTTCACCAAAAAATCCAAGCTGACTGTTGTGTGTGTTGGTGTGAGTGTTGTGTTACTGTTGTGTGTGTTGGTGTGAGTGTTGTGTTTCTGAGGTCTTCACATTTCTATCAGAAAACGTTGTAGAGGCCTTCTATTGTCTTCCATGGGCACTGGATTTGTTGTTGCATTCAAGATCAACATGAAAGAGAGGCAGAGTCCAACAGACTACGAAGTCTTCCTGAACATCTTTGTAATGAGTAGGGAGTGTATCTGCGTAATCTTCTCTGGGGAAACATGAGCTATCCTTGGAATAGCAAAGAAATTCATTCGCATGTAAACAAACATTTGAGTTGTCATATTTGACTTTATCCTAATTAGAGATTAACCCCAGGTAAGTCGATGTCTTTCAATACATTGACTAATTCCTTATTCCTTTTTGCACTCTAAGTCACTGAAATTGTCCTCAAATTTGGAAGGATCCTGGTGTCCAAAGACCTGGAATATATATATATATATATATATATATATATATATATATATATATATATATATATATATATATATATATAGAGAGAGAGAGAGAGAGAGAGAGAGAGAGAGAGAGAGAGTGAGATAGTATGTACGCTGTATCAATGATATACAACGAGATGTATAAATTTTTCATTAAAAGGAAACGTGGCTTACCGTGGTTCCTTTTAATGAAATTTTTTTACAACGAGTGGTATATGATTGAGACAGCGTACATACTATACATATATTCTATTTATATCACATACAAATACACATATTTTCATGGATTATCGCCCGTATCTTGCTAGATGGTCCAGAGAGAAGTGTGTGGGGGGGGGGGAGGAGCGCCGTTTGGACATTTTCATATTTAATTAATAATAATCAATTTTAGAACATTAAAATAAGTTTAAGAAACAATAACAACAACAATAAAGCATTAAATACGTTACAATATTAGTGCCTCGTAACCGACAAATTTAACTTATATAGTGTCAACTGGCTATTGCAGCTATGTATCATTGGTATTATGAACACTGTAGATAGAGCCCAAGGAATTGTAAACATACCGTTACGACGAACCATATTCTTGTAGGTTACTTTGTGCAAGCTTGGTTTTAAGGTTTTCATCAAGCCCAAATTGTTTTTCTCTCTCACTCCATAATTTTTCGTATATTGCCCCTTATGCATGATAGGGGAGAGGGAAAGCAGAAAGGATTGCGATGAAATTGTGTACCATGCTAAATTCATTTAGAAAACGGGGAATATTATTACTGTTATCGTTATTTTCATACGTCATTAATGATTAATGCGTGGAAATTTATCATTGATCTATAGGGCTGCAGTTGAAAGAATATTTATATATTCGTATTATTGCGCTATGGGCGGATCACAATTTGATATACCAATATACCAATAGTATTGGTATATCAATTTGCTTTATACCAACACTTTAAAAGCCATGCTATTTTTATAATATATATATATATATATATATATATATATATATATATATATATATATATATATATATATATATATATATATATCTTTGTCCACATTGCATATAAACCTAAACAATATTTGTTTTTAATTGTACAATGTTGTTATTCATGGATTTCAACTTTAATTACATTTGTGTGTTCGATTTAATCATTGGATCCCTTCGTTTTTGAGGACCTATTCTGCCAGTGCAAGCTTTGACTTTCCTTAGTATAGGTAAGTTGCAGTTTATGTTTATTTTAATGTGTGCGTGCTATCATACCTACGTTTGGAAAATACCGCGATAAAATAGAGTTGTTCCCAATGGTACGTTAATCTGCGTCAGCCACATTATGCTGTTTTATTTACATTTTCGCGCTTCAATTGACAAATATTTTTATAGGAATCGATAGAGGAAAAGACAGAGAAACTTTACAAATTGTTACCATGCAGCAATAGCAAAACGGTTTTAATATGTCCCGATGACAACATTAAGTACCGAGATAATAAAGCACTTCTAGCTATACCATCTTATATTGTTATATAACGTAAAAATCGTTTCTTGGGAGCTCTTTGTTTATGTAAGTCAGAACCTCGTGTTTCTTTTGATGCTGCACGGTGAGCCGTTTCTGAGACTTCTGCCAAACCTAGTGTGTGAGTATATTTTCCGATGTTGTTACAATCTTGGGAAAAAGCGTTCTTACGAAAGTATAATAACCATCCTTTTTTAAATATTTTATGTCAGTTTATATTCAAATTAGAGCTTTATCTTGTTCACAATCATACGTTTTCGTAATTGTGTTTTAGAATAGATTTTATCATAACCATCTTGTATTTGACTCGATTTTATTTTATTGTAATGGGCTGAAGTTTTAAAGAAGCATTTTTATATTTACTTTGGTTGATTTGATAATGAAACCGGAACGTACGTCTAACTCATATTAACATATATTTTTATACAATAACATTCATCTTGCCATTGATTGCATTTAACATTAGGTAGCGGGCACTGAGAATAACTGGATTTAATATTAAGTAGCGGGCACTGAAAATAACTTGATTTAATATTAAGTAACGGGCACTGAGAACAACTGGATTTAATATTAAGTAGCGGGCACTGAGAATAACTGGATTTAATATTAAGTAGCGGGCACTGAGAATAACTGGATTTAATATTAAGTAACGGGCACTCAGCATAACATCATTTAACATTAGGTAACGGTTACTTAGTTTAACAACAGACCAGCGATATAGAATATCTGCCTATGTGGCCTCAATACGTGTGTGTTTATTTCCTGCATCTTGAAAGATGATATTGGCCCTAGAATAATCTCCGTTTGGTTCATTAAAACTGCATCGTACTGTTCCCTCGGGATATTGCACACTATTAATTCTAATAAAGATTCGTCTTAAATTTGCATGATCAAGCATCATATTATTTGTTCCTTTGTTACTATTTCAGGCTGCAATGTGATTTGCTATAACTACATCTCCTGGCAATTCTTTGTTGTGATATTCGATGTTGAATTTATTTCATTGTTTTTATATTTTCTATTAACTTTTACCTGTTCAAAATACAATATACGTCTTGTCCGCATAACCAGCAACTAATTTGTTTCAATATTGCGTGCTTCTGTTAGAGATAATTCAAATTTGGTCATCCGTAAGCTAATATAATTAATGTTAAATTTGCCTGCAGCTATTCCATATGATAAAATAATAAATTGCTCAGGAGGGTTTATATATGAAAATATGGAGTGTTTGTCATCACAAACTATAGCATTTATATTACGACATATATCAAAAGAAATGGAGAATCAATTCAATGACTCTATCAACTGCTGTCTTACCACGTCGTCCTTGTCCTGTTTTGCATTATTTCTAAACGCACACGTAGAGTCAGCAGCAGGAAGCAAGTTCTCGCCTGTTTCGATCTGGTGATAGAACCATTTATATTGCCACTATCTGTAAACCATAACATATTTTCCTGAACAGTTTGCATAATCATTTGAATACTGATACTAGGCCTTTTAAGATACTAGCTTGTGGGAGATATAAGGCAATTTTATTCTATAATATTATCAGCAATCAAATATCGAGTATTATGAAAACATGCTTCATGCGTTCTTGATTAATGATGATGCAATATTCGCAGTATAGTTTGAGTGAGATCTATATCTGTTTTTAATCTACTTTGACGCTGAATCAAGCCCCTGGTGTGGCAGCAATATATATATATATATATATATATATATATATATATATATATATATATATATATATATATATATATATATATATATAGATAGATAGATAGATAGATAGATAGATAGATAGATAGATATAATTTGTATATGCTAACCATTCTTATTCATATTATTGCTATGACGCGGAAGGTATTCAACATACTCCGTTTCATGAGTCATCCTCTGATTCATCTTCCAAGACACCAAATTACTTCCAAGCATCAAATCTGTCAAGTGTTCCCAAAAATTTTCATGTAATTTTTACATCTTGTGCTTGGGTATTTCCATTTGACAATGTTCTTTTAAATTTTTCTTTTCTTTTCTGGTGCTAATTCTACCGATTGTTTCCTCAGTTTCTTAACATCACTGGTTTTATTTATTCTCGAAGATTCTTTTTCGTCTCTACTTTGCTCTTTACAGCTTCTATTACCTCAGAACAAATTGTTCATAATATTGTTTTAACAGTACCATTTTGGGGTGCATTTAGTATGCCGGGGTTGGAACCCGCAACCTTCCGCATCTCCAACCAGTTAGGCCACCACACCAGAGCTGTAGTCGGAAGAGACAAGCAGACATGTACATACATACATACATACATACATACATACATACATACATACATACATACATACATACATACATACATACATATATATATATATATATATATATATATATATATATATATATATATATATATATATATATATATATATAAATGGATTAATGGATTGGCAGAAAAGATTTTGGAAATAGCTACATTTGCTCGCGAGCGCGTGACAGAGAGCCATTGCAAGGTAAGCAATAAGAGCGAAAACAAACAAGTTTTGTAAAATTCAACAAATAATTTATTTCTCAAGAATACAAGTGACAATTTTAAACGCAATACAGTAGTCCGAATTAAATTAGAGATAGACCAAAAGGTCCTATCACCAGCCCTAATGAATAAAGATTCAATTAAATTCCTGTGGTGTTCGCAATAAGATCCTGTGCTGAAGGTGTTGGTGTTCGTATAGTCTTGAATGTACTAATGTACCAGTGGCCTGAAGTGTGATGATGTTCTAAAATTCTTCCAATTAATCACAATAATATAATCCAAGATGTCATGCCCTTGTCTGAATTCACTGTAATTCCAAATTAATGTTTCTGTCCAAGAATGCTATTGAGCACTTTGTAATTATTGATAAAGATCCTTTTATTTAACCCTCACTCCTAGGGGAATATTATCTGCGTATAAATAAAAACAACATAAATGTCCCTAATCATGTACACGGTTAACTTGATTGTGGATAAGGGCAAGTCCAAAATACAATTATACATTACCTATAATCACTGGAAAAATAACCTAAAAGTATCAATTAAATTTTCATAACATAACTATTACCAAATAGTCACCTCCAAAATCAGCTATATGTATCAAAAATATCTGAGAATCCGACGTTTAGACTCCATTTAATTATTTACATTTATATATCGAGTCTCCTGTAATTAGTACCTAAAGAACATATCATAAACGCTGTGTGTGGGTGCTACATTTACTGAACATGCTCAGGCTTAAAACGAAATCCTTCTGGTAGTTAATCGTTAGAGATGAGTGCCTTTTGCTTCCAATGCACACATGTCAAAGAAATCTCACAAGTTGTAGTTTTAGCAGTTAACACCTCACCATAAAACGACATCACATCAGTCTTTGAAAATATCTGACAAACTGCCCGAGGCGAACTTACAACCTCAAAGTCTGCGAATCCCTGATACGTACAAATATTACGATTACGATGTAAGCTAAATTATAAATAGTTATTCCTTATTTGTCAAAACTTGCTTAAAATGGTAAACATTTTTATTATCACGTCTTCTGTATGAGTAAATGCGAGACCGACCTTGATATTGACTACAAGATGGAAATGACACATACAATACATGAAAGAAACTGTAGCCAGATATGCAGAGGAATAATGCACTATACATAAACGCTAAAAAGTGTGGCAGGGTACAAAACTTGCAGAATATTTGGCATTACACAGTGGCTTAGCTTGGGGAGGGCGGGGGTGGGGGACAGTTGTCTCCGGGCGCCATGTGCCAGGGGCGCCAAAATGAGGAAAATACAACTATTCGTTATCTCAGATGCACTCGAAAAGGGCGCCAAGTTTATGTTTTGTCCCCGGGCGCTAAGTACCCTCGCTACGCCACTGGCATTACAATCTGAACACGACTCCTTGTCGGTAAATTAGCTCGCGAAGAATTACTGTATTTTAGCCAGGCATCGACGTTCAGTGCAATTTTTTGTATCTTGCATTTATAAGAACAATCTTGTATATTCTCTCAAGCAACTAGATCGTGGTAACAACCGAATCGTACAAACAGAATTAGGCATGACCGCAAACATTCCAATTTTTGCATTTGGCGCTTGTCTTTATGCCGACGACAATCTTCATTTCTACCAAGAATATATTGACATTCTGGTGTCCATGCTTGAATATTATGCTTCCGTTGGTGAAGTAATACTTATGGGAGACTTTAATGCCAGACAGATCAATTATCCCGTTTTTGGTGTGCTGAGAAACTTTTATGACAAAGATAACTTGGTGGCCCTACATACAACAAACCTGAACAAGGGATTGAGTTACACATTTCAGCTATTTTTTTAGTATCTCTTGCATGTATTCTTTGTTCTTTCTGAGTCTGTTGACAAAACAGTAATAATTACAATTGCAGATAATGGCGAATTCGAGTGTTTTGCCTCATGGTACATATTTGACATTACAAACTAATATTATACATGTTCATTAAATCAACAACTAAGACTACAAAATTACATGATCAGTTATTGCGATTGTGTTCTACGTATATAAAAGTTATTATAAAGTGTGTGTGTGTGTGTGTGTGTGTGTGTGTGTGTGTGCCAACTATTCTGATAAAGACAATTAGAGGGCAAAGTATCTCCCGCGACAATATCAGCAAGTCCAAAATCTGTAGAAATATTGAGTTATACATATAATAATAACATCAATAAATAGTGCATTGCAATTGCATGACAAAGTGATCAAATTTTAACTTCAGTTACTGCTCTTTAAGGGGTTATTAATGAATGTGAAAAAAAATTCGATAATAATACTATTCAATCTATAATATATGTTTGATCAAATAAACAATATTTTGAAAAAATTCCAAACAAGAGGTAATAAATATTTAAAATTGTACAATATCAGCAGCTATGAGGAGAATCAAACTTAAGTTTATTATAACGAAGTATTATAACCGAAATAACACATTTCGATGTTTATAATAAAGAAGGAAAAATACAAGAATCATTTATGTTACGTGATTGATATTATGATAGTTTTGGAAGTAAAGGCCAAGGAGAGACCAACCTTTTGGGTAATGTGATATTTAAATACTTTGTGATAAAATATATCATGCTTTAAGAAGTAATCAACATATTAGATTATATAACTAATAAATGAAAAATAGTTATTTTTATATGCGGAGACGTTATTCGAGTGGCCGAGTGGTATAAGCGCTCACCGTTACGGATCATTACTATCTCACCTGTGTCTGCGTGGGTTCGAGTCTCGGATTCGGCCAATGTGGGTATGTGAGAAAGCTTTCCAGTAGCTTCTAGTAGGTCAGTGGTTCTTTCTGTGGTTTTCCCGGGTTCTTCCTCCATCACTTATACTGGCTCCCATGTAAAGCCTATCTTGGGCTGAAAAATGGCGTTAAACCCAACCACAGCAACAACAACCCCACCATTCTCTATAGGTTTTGATTATCAACAACCAACGTTCCACTTTTCTTATTGGTATTGAGTGAAATCAGTATTACTAAAACCGAATTGTTTTTGCAGACAGTCTGTTATGTCAACGATTACAAATTCCAATACCATGTCTTTAATATACCCATGTGACCTTTCATAACCATTTTGAACAAATTGATTTGACGTCCAATAATCAGATATCAACGAAATCTTTGCTGGACAAATTGATGTATTCCACTCACACCTCAGTTGAGAATTGGGCAAAATACCATTGCGTCTCAAGGCAATTACCACTTGCTGCGCAGTACACAAATTATAAATAATTTCAAAACAAACTGACAGCTTAGTCACCAAAATGCCCACAACCTTCGTTACTGGCGGCGAAATATTCATATTCTAGATTCAATTTATTTGATATTGCCCCCAGACGTAATTTAGTATTCTGTCTAAGAGGACACAAACAAATACTTGCAAGAACGAATTGCATATTATCTTTAATAACCTACTAGATGCCAGATGTGTCATCGGCGTTTTAAACAAATGCGATGAGACAAGCTTGAAACTTTAAGAAAACCTTTAAAATCGTTTCAGTTAATTTTGACAAGAGTACAAGCTATCAATCGATCGCTAATAACTTGCTGTATTAATACGGTAACGAAAAAGACGAGACTATTTGACATAAGACTGTTACTATCATGAAAAGTTTAAATTATACTTTACATTTTGGTTTAATAAACTTCATAACATTACTACATTTGTGTCGTAGACATCAGCATATTTATATATCCTTATATTCATTGCGCCCGAAGAGGATATAAATAAAGCGATCAATTAGTTTTATAAGGGTGTCAGGTTCATATTCATTGTCATCCTTTACAAAGAAATTATTGATAAAAGTGCCACGCCCCTGCTGAGACCATCTGTACCGAAAAAATTAATTTCAAATGATTCAAATGAATAACCAAAATAAAAAAATCAATAAACAACGTTTATTCTTTGAGTAGCAGGCTGCCATATCAGTAGAGAGATTTCAGTTATTTTACCTCTGAAGTACTGAGTTTTGTTATCGATGGTGTTAGTTTTAAAGTTTAGTGGCAGCCTGTTCAGTATTGACGATTTTCTTGGGCACTTCAGTTTCTTCAATGACCAAAATAACTTAGTGACGCCTAGCAATTAATTGATACAATGAATCAGGGTAAAACGAAATTAAACAAAAGCATTGAAATTTCTCCTAGCTGATAGACGTGATAACAAATTCTTATAATTATTTTTTCCTCCATTTGTGCCAATTGATATCATGATTTCTGAAATGGAACGACCACGAAAGGAAAGATATTGCATTTACCGTTTGGATACTGTCTGTCCGGAATTTTAATATTATACATACATGCATGCATACATACATACATACATACATACATACATACATGCATACATACATACAAAGAATCAATGATAAAAATAAAATAATCAATTTTTTATTTGGCCCCCATTATTGTCATCATGTTCGCGTTGTGTGTGTTTTGTGTGTATGCGTGTGTGTGTGTGTGTGTGTGTGTGTGTGTGTGTGTGTGTGTGTGTTCTGGATGTTAAACGTAGTTTTAACAACTTTTCAGTCGTATCGCTACGATGTCTGCACTGTGACAGTTCATTGCGATGTCTAGCACTGGGAGCATCATGCTGCAGACATTTAGTATCATGTCTCACCCAGTCACATTATCCTGACACCAGGCCGACCAGTCCTAACACTAACCTCTTAATGCTGAGTGAAGTCTTTGGTATGACTCGGCCGGGATTCGAACCCGCAACCTCCCACATCCGAGGCGGACGATCTAACCACAAAGTTACGGAGATTTACGGAATTATTCGGAGATTTTCAAAGATGACGAAACTACATCACATCTGTTTTCTGAAACAAATAGTCTCACCCACACCAATTGCTTGGAATGTGGTGATGTGTTGACAGTCCTTTTGTATATCACACTAATATAATCCAATAATATTTTGAATAAATAAATCCATTTAAATTAAAAACTGAACAAACCAATATCGCTGATTCTGCTTCTGATATTAAGGCAAGAATGAGTAGTTGTTCATTTTAACAACATTGATTTAAAAAGCTATGACACTGTAATAGAGCCAGGACGTAGTTCAGTCTCCTCTCGAAAGTGCTTAAAGTTGTCATCAAGTTTAGGATTCCAAGTGGAAAACTGATGTCCTTGACTCAGATTCAAACAAAGATGTTTACCTCCATTAATTATGATCTGATAATTGTTTCTATAATCATAGGGAAATATTCACTATGTATTATGTTGTTTACAAAATAATGTCACTAGTCAGGTACACCATCAATTTGATTTTGGACTAAGGTTAATTAAAAAAAAAAAAACAGATATACAATGCGTATAATCATGGAGAAAGCCAACAAACAATGCAAATTAAATATACATAACACCTGCCAACATACAAAACATCACGTCTGAATGTAAAAATAAACCAAAATAGCAGCTGTAATACCCTCACCCAAGCAATGTTCGCAATATTTGCTGTGTACACCCGAGCAAAAATTGTGTTAACGAAAATAAAATAACTTAAGTTTTGCATAAAAACATGCATTTATTTAAATAAATAGACAATTTAAAGTTCATTTGTACCATCTAAATTTGTATATAGGCGCTGTACTAAAATCATTGTAAAATTTCTGAATGTCCTTTTATCGATGTAGTAATGCAGCCGTTAATCGCATTAACAGAGAATGGAGAAACAAATCCATGCAAATTGATATTTTTACCTTAAATATATAATGAATAGAACTGAAGTGGAAATAATACAATGTTTCCACTGCACTCGTGAAATATTTCTTAATAACTAATCCAAAATAATAGATTTCCGTTATCATGACTGACAATACCAAATGCATGCACTTGATCCTTATTACCATAATTTTCTTGTGTGGCGAATAATGTAGCCCCAAAATAATGTTGCACATTGCGCAGGCAAATACGCTTGCACTTGTGTGATCTACTTATGACTTCAAGCGAACAGCATAGTACCAGATATGCCGGCATTTCAAGCAAATAAGGCAGATCTGCAAATAAGGTGATAAAAATTAGACACATACACTTGGTAATGTCAGTCTTTATACTCGTATGGATGACACTACGTTACACAAGTCATTCCGAGCTCTTTATACACGGGAAAATACGAAAATGGGAATACAGGAAATCTTGCTCAATGTTTATTGCCTTGTGGGCATATAATTTACAATGTAGAATGCAGAATGTATTGTGCTTACAAATGCACGACCACACGGAAGAGGTTGTGGCGGTCTTTGTATTACCTTCCTCTCCCAAAATTTTCGTTCCTCTCCAAAAATAAAACCAACTGTTCCCTTTATATTTCACATTGTTTCCTCTAATCCTGAAAATGGAAACTAATATTCCACTCTCCTTCTTCTAGTAATGTGCTGGGTTCCTCTGGAGCATATTCGCACATGATGTAAACTATGTGCTTGTGGTGATGTCCAAGTCTACCTAAACACAGATTTAAAACATCTCTGGTTGGGAGCTAAGCTATCCCGGCGCCAACATCTGCCCTAGAAATAAAAGTGCTTGCCTATACCACCGGAAGGCCTCAAAGATTGTAAGATGTGTAAATATATTCATAAAGGGACATTTTCTGGGGAACTTTGAGTGCCATTAGACAAATTTCAACATTTAGTAGCGATATATATACCTTTTAAGTTTATAAGGGGTTAATACCGTTGAAAAGATCATCATCATATTATGTGATGCTATTAAATTTATCTTCGTATTCCTATGCAATAGAAAAACAATAATAAATATTGTCTCGATGTAAATATTGTGTGATACTCCACGTGGTCTTTTATATACGTGCTGCTGCATTTGGAGTTTTGTGCCTTGCCAAGGCATATATCACAGCAGTTCACTTACAACTGCGTCACACTTCCGGTGCTAGTGAGACCGCATAGATGCATTCTCTAGCTTAATGAAAGTACTGAATCTTTGTACTTCTCCCATAATGAATTGCACTCATAAGTCTGGATCCCTGCTTCACATGCTCTCTTCCACATACTTTTCTTACACGATTAAACTTAACGGGAGACACAGACTGTACTAGTTTCCGGTCTCAATTTATTACAGTTTTGGAGATAAAAAAAAAAACAAGAAACAACAAATAAATGTGTTTCATTATAACAATGGAATAAAAGCTAATAAGATGGCATTAGGTTTTTGGACACAACTGCCTTAAAATCTGATTAAATCACTTAGAATCCTTTTATATTAGTCAATCTCAGTTGCTATAAATGTATTATTGTTGTGTATTTTAATTATTAAACTAAACAGGTATCAAAAGTTTCAACGGAATGAGCGTAATTCGATTACGAATAGGGCAATATACTGCACAACATGTACAATATCCATCTTAAAAATGTTTACCGACCTGTGTTATTTTTATCTTTCATTCAAAAACATGGTGTCGGAGACCAGTTGAATAGTTCCAAGGCATGTGTTGCTATATCAGTTCGCCTTAGCCGTTGCAGCAGCTGACGTGACAAGCCGCGTGTTTCTGCAGCTCTTCTGGCGCGTGCTCCGATAAACTGCTCAGACTGTGGACCACAAAACTGACCTTTTTCCAGATGCCTCTCGAAACACCAACTATAACCAATTATGTTTTAAATACTCGGGGAATGGCTGTATTATGTTTTTATATTGTCTCTGACAACAGCAATATTTGCCAGTTTATAAGTATCTGAGACATTTTGGTAGATCAAGTTTTAAAAGCATTTGCAAGACATTGCCAAACTTCATAATGACACAACCCACGACTAATCAACGCCAGCCCGAAACTTTATTGGGCCTGTGCTGGTCACGTTTTTGGTGGTAATGCTGTGGATCTGGACGTTGCTTCATAAAGGAAGCGATGACACTCGTTACAGTGTGTTTGTGGCACACCACGTGGTGTGTAAGCTCCGTAACCTATGGACGAACAAGATGAACATCATATTTGCGTCATGGTGAATTACCTTTAGTATTTGGGTGTAGTGCTGAGAAAAGTACAACATGTAAGCATTCGTTTGCTATACGGGCTTAAGAGACGTGTATGGTCCTTTTGCCCATCTAGCATTATAATCACCATAGACGATAACGTTGTTTTGGCTGCGGTTTAGGTAATCAGTGCCTGGGTCCTCTTGATGCTGGAAATAAACGTCATGGAGTCCTCAGTGATGAAAAGTGTTTCGTCACTCAGGTTCTAGCCTGTGGCCTCTGGCAGCATCTTGACTTGCTTCATAACAGCGACGTTGTTGATTTCATTGTTAACTTAAACAACTCTGCTGCTGCAACAACAATAAACCATACCCATTTTCCCTCTCGACGTTTAGGCCAGCCTGAAGGAGACTTGAGACTACCTTTTTTGTGTCCCCTGGGCTGCTTGGCCCCGGCGATCTAACTGCGCTTGCCAATTAAATTGAGAATAGTGCTTGATTGAGGCACCAAGAGTTCCAGCTTACTTCATGCATCCCCACCCCCTTGCGCGCGCCAAAAAAAGTATCTTAGGTCTCTAGTCGATACTCATTAACACTGGATTTGAAGCTGCGGTTTCATTGTAAGATCTGTGCACTAGGCACTTTGATAACTCCAACACTGTAAATCCTACGTAAATTGGTTTCCGAGTGTAATTTTCAAGTTCTTCATACTAACCGTTACTAAGTCATCATCAATAATTGCCCTTGTAATAAATAATAAATCCTTTCAGGTATTGAAAATAATACCATCTACTCGTGTTGTAACTTTTTGAAATGATCAAGAAAGCGAAATAGAATCTCCAAATACACTTTTAAAATGCAACCACCATCATTGTCATCTGGATATTTTGAACAAATTTTCTTCTACTCATCTAATTTGTTTGTCACTTAATTCTCTTAAGTTATTTACCGGCATGTATTGAGACATTTTCTAGTTATAAACATTATTAGGATCGAGGTAAATAGTAAATGACTTCAGCCTTGATCTTGACCTTCTTGTACTCACTGTAATTCTGTATCTTAATATCTGTCCTTAATTCCTCTACACATATCATTAATGTATTTTTTATTATTTAATAATTATGGATATCTGCAGTGTATTCAGGTCTAAATTTCCATGGCAATCTGAACATATTGATAATCATCAATTGATTTGCTTGAATTATTCAATTAGGAACAAAACTTCTCTATTAGCCTCAAAAGCTGCTTTCTTAAGTTTTTCACAACCTCACTTATTTTGCTCTGTTATAGGCCTTTCCTCAGATATTTTGATTTTATGTCTCTAAAATGTTTCGTTATATCATGGAACTTTTTATCGCTTTACATTGTTTGTCTTGTGTACAAAGAAAAAGCAAGCATTTGTTACAGCTATATTTTTCTCCGTGATGTCTAACTTCGAATCCTTGCAATGTTGTTCTCCGTGTTTCTAGTTATTAGAATCTCCATACTGAAATATGTTTAACATGCCAATATGTCTCTGCCTTCCTATCTCGGTTATTCTAACCTTTTTGATGTAAGACGGATCAACTGTATTATATACATATATAGATATATCAAGTTCACTTTAAATCTTTTCATATCCTCTATTTTCACAGAAAATCTATTATACCAGCAACTGTATACATCCAACATTTGCTCTGATGGTCTCTGTGAATCATTTTGGGAGTATTTCAAACTTATTCCGTACGTTTTGCTAATGAAAGTTTTTATTAAAAAAAACACAACAAAAAAAATCCCCCAAACAAAACAGCTTTTGGTAAATAAATGTATGATTTTTTTTTTTTAGTTGTTGGTTTGCATTTATTTACAGAGTTAATTCTTTAAATCCTGTGAAACATCCGTTTGTACAGTCATCTGTGTCTGTCCAAATTTTGGTATGTAAAATGTTCAATGAAAGTTCACTGGCATCATCCATTTCGTCTCTGCTCATAATATTCATAGGTATTGTTCCGTGAATAAAGTTTCTATACTCATCGTTTCTCTTTATGGATAGGTCATTTCAACAATGTGATCTTTAATCATTAAAACAAACTATCAGATTTATTTACTGACCATCTTCTTCTACATTTAAATATAATTTAAAGCTTCAAAATCTATAGATTCTTGCTAACGTAAATTCTGTACTCAATTACATTTCTTTTAATCGAATCTTTAACTCTTTTTGCAATGAATCTGTTTAATTTTGCTTGTTCGTCTCTTTATTATTTGTTATAGTTTTAACATGAAAAGGAGGTTGTAATTTTTTTCTCACTTGTTTTGGCATTTGTGTATCAAGTATTAAGATCATCGTTGTAATTCATTTATAAATAAATATTCGATATAGAATAAGCTTCTTTGCATGTATGTTAAACTATTTAACCATTGACCTGCATGAAACATTTTAGCAAAGCTCATCTGCTTTTTATGGTTTGTCAACCACCATGAGTAGCTATTAATAGATTTTAGATGCGCCTGATCAATGCTAGTTCTGAAAGTGAATTTGGAGTGGTCTTTTATTTCAATGCAGCTTGGATGTCACTGACTCATTTGATTACACAGTTGAATTTAATCCCCACTTAAGCCCCTACACAGCAACGAAAGACTATAAGTTTGAAAAGTAATTCAACCCATAGGCATAGTAAAGCCATTCTTCAAAGATATAAGGTACATAAGCGCATAACCTGTAATATAAAATGTTGTCGGTTCATATGCTGTACAGCGATTTAATGTCATACTTCCTTGACTCAAGCCAATGTATTTTCATACATGAACGACGAACTGAATCTCGTCCTTAGGCAGAAACCGAACCGAAGACCTTTCGTTCTGAAATCAGACTCTACACCACGTACCCTTCTTACTAGTACTGTAGTGTGTAGAAAGCTGGAACGCAAAATTTGATAACATCACCGTCGTAAACTGAAGAAGCCAACAACAGGCTATGTCGGATACGGTAGGTGAGCTTTATGTGATATTGTTGTAGGTTACTTTGTTCTAAATACAAACTAATTGTATATGAGAAGGTCAAGCATATTGTTTATGATTATGTGTAAAAAAATTTAAAAGTTGGTCTTCCTCTTTTTATTAATTCTCGAATCAATTTGTCCGCCATGTGCGAATGTTGCTGTTATTAGATTAGTCACCAGCGGAATTTGTCGATTATATGACGTCATTACTTTTGGAGTACTTTCGAAAACGAACGGAATTACGAGCGACTTCGGTGACTGAATTAAGAGCTGGCACTTCATAATTCTAACTTGAATATTAATTGAATATTTGAACGTCTTTTAAACTTAACATCTTGATTATTTCAAAGAACAGTTAATGTCAGACAGCATTTTTAACAGATCATTTCCACACTTGCCGAATTTTAGTTAGATTAGAAGAATGGTGAAATTTATGATAAATGGCGGCATTGGGGCTTAAATATTGGCATGATTTTTTATTTCTATTTCTGCAATCATTCGTTCCATTCTGCTTTTAATGCCTTCTGAATTTTCCTTTTCGTATTTTGTTTGTAATTTTGTTTTAAAATGTTTGTGAGAATATATTGCTCATTTGGTCTGTCACATACGCATTTTAATATGTAATCGTCAAATTCTTCTCACACTATGAGGAAAATAGTTGTATAGTCGTCGTAAACTTTACTGTGACACAGCACCGTCTCTTTAATACATATTACTATTTAATTATTAGTTATCAGATTGTGGAGACGTCTAAAATATAAATCAATGATAATCACTCACATGACTCGCACACAGTAATTTTGTGTTTTGTTGGTGGGGCATTTATCGATTTGTGTTTTGGTATCAGCCGTATATCTTAGTCTGTTTGTGCTTATGATTTAGTGATGATAGATACAGGTCATTTTATTGACGTATCACTTTTGTACTTAGTAAATGATTAAATTAAATAATAGAATAAAGTGGCGAAAACCCAACTGTAAGCAATGGCGATGCTTTAACAATATACAACTGAGCTAGAATTACCTCTTCCTATTGCAAAATAGAGAGACGAGTCTTGAAGCTGAGATTGTCTCGCTTTATTTTGACAGAGAAAGATACTATTTAAATGTACAATAGCAGACAACAATACATATAATTTGATAGAATAATGGAATTAGATCATGAAACATTTATTTAATAAAGAACAGCACAAACCATTTGCAATCTTAAATGCAATGTAAGGAATAGTAGATATAGAGAATTAACCTTAAAATGTATTCAGTGAGAATGATTTTTCATTTGATATAATTGAGTGATCAATTCTCAGACAACGAAATGCACGTCAATATATGACAAAACTAGTCACTTACCAAGACACTTTTGAACTTTGTTTTATGCAAACATTTGCTAAACAAAAGTACTTCTGCGAACAAAAGAAAATGGCATTATTTATATCAAAAATATATAAGACTCCATCTATGGTGTAGGACACAATACAACTCTACCATTATATTTCATGCTTACTTTATGTACAAGATATGGATGTTTGAGCAAGCTTGTTCTATTTAATATTTCCAACATATTGCAAGGAAAGAAAGGAATTCTGAAGATAACAAATAAGACGTCACTAAAGTGAATTAGAAGAAATAAGGAAAACAATTAAAGCTTAGTTATTGTACGTGGGAAATATTTTGTAATGATGATATCACGGTGGCGTTCATTTGTCTCCCTGTGTTATTATGGTTCAGTAACTAGTACAAGGAATATATGCATTGTAACGATATTTCATTTGTGCTTGTTAATAGTTAACTTTACAAACAACAAATTATTTATGCTTAGAATGTCACCATTTCAGTTAATTCCCATATATGAATACAATATACAACAATGTAAACTAACTATATAAAACATGCACGTGACTAAAATTGGTAAGAAACTTCAACGCTTTAATAACAATAATAATGATAATAATAACTAGAATAGATGCAATCTCAGACCATCGCAGATTCATGCTCTTTCTATTGCATATTCCATCCATGCTCCCATGTTCCACAACTACAGGAAATCACGTATAATCTGTCTTATATATGTTGCGTCGTCATCCCATGACTGCATGTATAGAGTTTGGTCAAAACTATTTGAAAATCCCATTGTACTTTAAATCTGTGTACATCTTATCTCCAACCCTCTGTTAGGGACTCCAAGTTTATGAGCCAGTGATCGCCATCTCTTGCACATGGTAACCCTTCACTACCCAGTTCAGTACATTTTCAGACAGCCTCTTATGAAGAGATTTGGTAACTAACGGACAGACATACAGAGTGTGTTACAATATTTCCTGCTAATGCATGGGGATAATAATGTTACTGTGTTAAATCATATTGGCAGTCACTGTATTCTGAATGAATTCTGAAAATTTTCTAGGGGACAGTGATCTCTGAACCTTATTGTTTCTATGAAAACGTTCTTGTTGAAACCATGAAACCAGCTTGCTGACTTAGAATCTATTTCTCATTCTTGCTGGAATTAAAATTAAAATTGTCTTTGTTGTACAAGAAACTGGGGACAATTTACTTTGTTGTGCAATTGTAACCATAAATACAGCGATTCTAATAATGAAGATTTTCTATAACACAATGCTAAACCTTTTTCGATTCGAACGTAATCGTACTGCTTTTAAATAAAACATACAAACATAAATCAGCCAAACTTGATTACTTGTCAATATAGTTTTGAATCCGTTCAGTGCCATCATGCCAGTTCCACTTTACTTTTTACTTTTAAATTGTCCTACACATGACTGTAGAATAATATACAGGTTTCTCCACTGGCATGTTAGAGTGATATAAGACTGAGATCTACTATTTTATCTTTTGGTAACTAATTTTTAATAGGATAATAAAGTTGGAAAAAATGTGAATATGTTTGTTGAATTACCATTGGTAGAAGCATGTGTAAATTTCAGGATATGATAATTTGTTGCATGGTTTTGGAATTAAATTGCGAATTTCTTACAATAATAAATACTTTTGTTTAATTGCTGTAAAAGTATTCTTAAAAATTTTAATTTAGACAGTTCAATTTTTAATAAAGACACAATATTATATCGTGAATTGAGTGGGGTTTTTTCCCAGGAAATTGAGTAGCCTCGAGGACATGTAAATATCCTTTTCAAGCTTTGGCAAAGCAGTCAATGAACATTCATCTCAGACTACAGAGGCATATTCCATAATGCGCCTAATGAAACCTATTTATAGATTAGAGATCGTCTGCCTGACACGATGTATTTTAGCTTTGGCTAGCCAAATAATACTGTTTTCAGAATGCTATCAATGCCACGAGTCTATTTGATATTTTATGGAAGTAGTAATCCAAGATGACGATGAAAAGCCACATACCGAAAAAACAAATTCAGATAGTTTTGCTAATTTTTATTCGTGACAAACGTAGCCATTTTGTACGGATTGACTTTTAAGAACCAGTTTGTTAGATCAATATTTATGAGTTGTTTAACTTCAAGATTAAAAGAGGATGAATAATGTAGAGCTGAATCACCTCCAAAGAGACAGTTGAGAAAACTCGTACCATCGGAAACATCGTTTACATAGATTAAAAACAATAAAGGCCCAAGAACAGATCTTTCTGGTAAGCCATCATTCACAATCGTTTCTCGTAAGTAAGTATCGTTCCACTACTAAGATGGCTTTCACACAATTTCGGCATATTATCTGGAATACATATTCGATCAGTTTAAACAGACGTCTCTGTTTACGACCCCATCCAGATTTTTTGAAAATTCAAACAATCCAATACGACAATGTTGAGATTGTTCCAGTGACTTATATAAACTTTGAGACAGTTCCACAAGTTGAAAAACAGTGATGTGAGCGCGAGGGATTGGTACTTGTAATAAAGATGAAAAATAATCATGCAAATGTTTAGAAATGCATATTTCAAAAATTTGTTGCGACACAGCCAAGTGGATATATGTCTATAACTTGAATTTTGTGTCAATCACATGTTTTTAGCAATGAAAAGAACATACAGTAGTTTCTGCCTATTTGTAATTTAATTTCTTTGGAGGATAGATTAAGAAGAATAATTAGTGGTGTTCCTGTTGTTTGCCCAAGCCTACAATCACTGCGTGACTTACGTCATAAGGTCCCTTAGCTTGTATTGACGAGAATGGACGTAATGTCTTTTTAAGAAATTGTAAATTCATTCAGTGTATCATTGCTTCTTTATTATGGGAGGGAAACATTACTATCATCAATAGCTCGTACATGTTCGTTTTAATAAGCTAACCTATTCTTTTTCGTTAAAAATTTTAATAACAAAAATTATTACTTGTAATTTTGAGTGTTGGAAAGGATTTTGAAGAATTTGTGTCGTTCAAAATGTGACTCAGTAATTTTCCAAAATGGTTTTGAATCTTTTATCTCAGAATCGGAAAGATGTGCATCATTATTATCCATACATTGCTTTTTGCCATCCTGTTCCATGCTTTTTACATTGACCTGACTTGTTTATATTTATTCCAATTGTTAGGCTTGCCATGATTAGGGGAAAATTTGCTTGTTTTATCCCTTTTTCCTTATCATTTTTAAAATTGTGAATCAAACCACAATTTTTAAGCTAGTGGACTTGTTACAGTTTAAGCTGGGAGACATAACGCTGAGATTTCTATTAATCTCGTGGTAAAAATATCAGTTGCAGCATCAATATCACTTGGGATTCGCAACAGATCAGTCCTGGAGGTTCACGTTAGCACTGATTGTTATATTAGAAGTATACTGTTCACTAATTAATCTATCAATTTTTTTTTTTTTTTTAAATATCAGCGAGATTTATAGTTCTACCACAACTTATAAAGACAGGATCAATAAAGGTATTAGCAGGTGAAGTATTTCGTGTTGGGTTTGTTATCACATTTCTTTGCCATAACATCAGAAGACCCGAGTAAACCAATGGTATGGTCCCCATAACATTAATATGTTTGTGACTGTTGTTAATAATATCAATCGAAGTGTCTAAACTTTCCCCGAAATTGGTAAGAGAAATGTTTGATATGCACCCTACCCCTCCGGTTACTTTGTACGAGAGTAACGTAATCTCAACCGGTCTAACTTCGGTGTTATGATAGCCAAAGTTCAAATCGCTCAGACAATAGTTAAGTAGTTTATTGGAAATTATACCATCATGCCGCCTCTATTGTAGTTTCTGCATTTTGTAAAAGAATCTTTAAAACCATTGTGTTTTAAACTATACATATGGGCGAGAGAATTTAAATGCGTTTTTAAAGCATAAAATGATAAATCTTCAACTATACTTCAAAATATTTTTTTTATACATGATCCTAACATTATAAACGAAGTAAAGAAATTTCATCATCCTTCAATATCCCCACACAAAATCACTACGAGGAGTATCAATAAGACAAATGGAATACTTTTGACGTGTGGCAATACAATAATTGCATATAATTTCTTTTAAAACATATTTCGAAACTTATATATCACGTTTATTTTCATGCCTTTCCTACTGAACAACACGGAACGATCATTGAATGTCCCAATGGAGATTCTGTACTGCATTATGGGGTTATCTATAATCATTAGGGATTGTATTTTGTTGATACTGCTCTCCATTCGGGTGATTGTCATTAAGACAAGATATCGACAAATCAGATATAAAATTCTAAATGTGCAACACTGTGTTACTGACATTGAGCCCTAAGAACGAGAAGAGAATGATAGATAGAAAGAGATAAATAAATCTATAGACGAGAAGATGTGTACAAAGTTTTCGTGATTGCTATAATCGGCTGGTTAATTTGGCATACAACTGGGAAGATGTATTGACTTTAAAGTCGAAGCATAGACTTGATACAGTGTTAAAACCGTATACTAAAGTCGAAGCATAGACTTGATACAGTGTTAAAACCGTATACTAAAGTCGAAGCATAGACTTGATACAGTGTTAAAACCGTATACTAAATAACTTTAATACAAATTGAATAAATATGAGTTATTATTCGAGATAAAATCGTAATGTAAACCCTGGAAGAATGGATATTACAGCCCTTTGCCGAGAACAACGATCACACTTTCTGATGAAAAAAACAACAGATTAGTTAAGTAGCATGTGAAGCAAAGAATCTCTCTCTCTCTCTCTCTCTCTCTCTCTCTCTCTCTCTCTCTCTCTCTCTATATATATATATATATATATATATATATATATATATATGGGGGGGGTGAAAGTGTGTGAGTACGTGTGTATAACGTGTAATTATTAGATAGACATTATTTGTAAGGTAATTTAAATAATTACAACAAAGTTATGTTACAGCTATTATTCAACTTTGAAAATAAATCTGAATTTTAAACACCAGTGCTTTTAATTAATGTGAATTTTAAGCATTCAAAAGCATTTGACAATGAAAATTTAATTCAGTCAACATGTTAGATATAAGAATTCAGTACAGAATAGTTCAGTATTACCGATATCACGTTATCAACTTTGTTTCAGTGTTAGCGTTCACACTATATAACATCATATCATCATATTGACGTAATCATCTGGAATCAGCCAATCAAAAATACGAATACAATTTGAAATGCCTGGAAACATTAATGGATATTACAACACACTAAAGTATAATTTGCATAATTAGTTATATTCATAAACCTCATTAACTTATATGATAATGTATTTCGTATATTATATTTCCTGTATTATATACTTAGAATAGACGAGGAAGTTTTCTGGTAAGGTATTTAGAAACCTTAAAAAAAAGAGAATAAAATGGTGTGCATTTTTTTTAAAACATACAAGAGGTGGAGCTTGAAAATTAAATTCACAAATGGTAGATATTCTATGAAAATCTTTTACTTGTTTGTTCCAATTAAAAAATAGAGATAGCTGTCCTTTATTAATTATGATAAATTCCAGAGGATGAAACTAGGATATCTAATTCTGAATTTACATGAAATTTCTCGCATTCATTGACTTCTCTGATTGAACTATTCGCATCACGTGTCCAAAACGAATTGATTCTGTGCTTTTTTGTATGATTGACGTACAGATTCCGGCACTGATTTTAATACCATGCTTATATTAACGATCACCATGCAGCACGTTTTTACATACGAAGTAGAGGTATGAAACAATGAAGTCCGCAATATTCAAGGAAAGTATAAAAGTTACACTTCAACCTAACTTTGAAACGGCTATGTGCATTTTGTTATGAGAAATATTCGTAAGTGTTATTGTGGTGTTCTATCTGAGATTTTAAACAGATGATCTGACCTAACTACCTATTATAATATTAACGTTTTAAAAGACATAAAATAGTTTCTATTGGAATCCATATGCAGCAAAAGGTTAAAATTATTCAACGGGTTTCCTAATTAATTTCTTGGAGTGGGCAGAAATTAAGATTCTTTTTTTCACATGGCGAAAAGCACGAATTTGTGTCAACAATGTCTGGGGTAATTTTATTGATTATGTCTGAAATTCATATGGGCACTATTATTTTACAAGTAAACATACACGGTACTGAAGTCACGATATGGCGCAATTATTACAAGAATTTAAATCAGGCTCCATTCATCTTAAATTAGAGTAACTATACAAAAATACCTCCCCGTTCAATTATTACAGTAATTATTCAACAATTTGCCCTATCGGCCGTAGACAAAGCCATATTACAGCCGGGTTTTAGCTCGTATCATTACGAATTATGTAACATAGGACAACGTTTGTTAATAAAAGATATAGTGCTTGTAAACTTTACCAGGAACGGAACGCAACAGTTCCATTTACGTCACACCTGTAATTTGAAGTCAGCGTGAATAACATTTATTTGTTTACAATTTATGATAAGCGGAATTACTTATATTGTTTGCATGAACAAGAAGAAAACATATATTTTGAGCAATACGTCATGTATTGAGTTACATTCCCATTCAAGATTCAAACAAGAACGTTGTTGTCTTAAATTGAATTTAAAACACAAATATAAAATCTACGTTATTGGCCGTACACAGAATAATATTCCCGCGGAGTATAGAAGCAATTCGAAAAAACGAATATAGTTCTGGCGCAAATTTAATAAGTTATATTTTTCTATTTTGACGTCATGTGCAACATTTCACTCCTGAACGTATATATAGGATCTCAAATGGATAATGATTTATTATTGCAATTGTAAAATTAGTTGAATAATTTCAGATTTTGCTCACCAAGGTTTGCAAAAGCTTGAAATTATTCAACGAGTTGCATAAATTTAATATTAAATTATTTCCCATTTGAGATTATGTTTATCACATAGATTTTTAAATGGAAGTAGTTTAGAGAGAAAGAAGAAGAAATGCCATCGTTTATTTTGAATCAGACACTGTACATTTCATTTGCTGTACGTTAAGAAAAAAAACCCAACAACACTAGCAGTTCTATAACCAGTAACATATGAAAGTAGATCCTTTTGCATATTATAATTCAAGGATCAACCGTTCTTCCAAATCATCAGAATGTTTGACACGCATCATATTTCAACACTGAACCTCCTACGAAAATTCCTGTGTGATGTCACATAGTTAACTCGAGTTATGTTAGGTGAGTCATAGACATGATTTCGACGAGAACGTTTACAAGATTTCCTTCTATAGTTTGACAGTTCCACTACTATAGACGCAGAATTGTATACGGCAGAAAAGGTCGCATTTCTACTTGTTAGATATGTATGTTAAGGGACGATTATTGGCTGCAGAAACTGCACTAAATCTAGACTAAAGATATTGCTGTGCATAGTAATTCAAGATTTAATATATTTGTGACCGGATATTTGCATTACTTGACTTAGAAAACGATGTTTTGTTTGGATATCTTTCTTATATTTGGAAGACTGGGATTTGTCCAAATTCTTCTCTAAACACAGTCGAGTTTATTTGCTCCTATAAGTTCACATTTAAACTATATTTTCATAGGTTGGTACTTGTTATACCCCTCCAAACCCCCTATCCGTTGACAAAAACTTTTAATTCTATTTGTAACTAGCCCCTGTGGGGTAAATTGGCCATATTCTGACAGACGGAGCCTTTTTTCCCCTAATTTAACCTGGGCAATCAATTTGATAAAGTTCTTCCTTAATGTTGATAGTAATAGCAAACAAAAATTGTTTTGAAAACAGGGTAAGGAAATTGAACACGGTCGCAGCCAATCAGTCAAGAGAATAATGTGCAAGAATTTAGTCTATTTGGACCAATCAGATTCACATAAAGTGGTATGCTAGCATTTTGACATATCAAAAATATTAAACTGCATACACGTTGTACTTAAGTGTACCTACTATTTGATAAACAATCTGAAACTGATTAAAACAAAGTCATATCTATGGCGCAATGTAAGAAGTTGGATATGAGCACATGTGTGCTCATCTTAAACAATTATTTATAATAACGATTCCTAAAAATTATATGTTTTGCAAGCCCTCAAATTAATCGATGGTTTCCATAAATTGCATTTGAAATTGGCAGAAATATAAGTATGTACTGCGTAGTTTTATTCAATGGCACGTCAGCACAATACTAGCAATATGGTGCCACCACAGAACAAAGTTATGAAAAGGTAAATATAAATCATTGCTAAAATTAAATAATAAGTAAATATATAAATGAAAACGCTATGAAGACAAAGTCTTTCAAATAACATAAACATGAAGTACTAAATGACAGAGCTAATAGGCATAGCTGTTAAAATTCTGCAAAAAGTTTAGTGATCAATAAAAGATAAAAGTAAAAAAATGTTAAATCTTTAAAACATATAGTCAACAATTTGTAATTAATCACACACAAAAATACCGATTTTGTCTGAGGAAATCTTAGAATGATGAAGTGAAAATGCATATCGGTCATCGAATATGTAATAAAAATATTCGTGCTGAAGAATTGCTTTTGCAGACGAGTCAGCATACGCCTCACAGTGGTTTACAGCTCAGTGAAAGATACTATTACTGCTACAACGCCGTGGTAAAATGGTTCATTGACCAATCAGATCGCCAGATATGTGTGACAAAATACGCAATCTTACCTGACTGGAACTGTTTCGAGGTGAAACTTAGCCCATTCGGTCACCTATGTACTTTTCTCTGTATAACAGTAACTTTTCCCACTCAATATAATCCATTTCGTCTAATTTTCGCACGCCTAATCAGTCCTGTCTAAATAAAAACATTATTTTATATGCAGTAATATCCTCATATAAATAATCATGCCAATGAACAGATCAAGCATTCCCCACTTTTCTGATAGGTTTGAAGATCAATTGATTGGTCAGCTTTTGTTCATGACATTCTCCGCTTTTCTGATTGGTCAACCTTCGTTTGTGTTGCTTAGTAGATAGAACAGTCTCCGCATTTCTGATTGGTTAGCCTTTGTTTATGTTGATTAGTAGATAGGACATTTTCCTCTTTGTGATTGGTTAGTCTTTGTTTAGGTCGACTAGTAGCTTATTTGATGCGTCAGTTTTAGTTTCTCTTAATGAGTACATGAAACATATTCCGCTTATTTTTATAGGTCAGTTTTGTGTATGTAAATAAGTAGATGAATTATAATCATCTTTTCTGGTTCGTCAATATTTGTTTATGCTACCGTGAAGATTAAGCATTCTCTGTTTTGTTTTTTTTTTCTTTCTGATAGGTCATATTTTGTTTACGCTAATCAGTACATCTAAAAATGTCATTAAATTCGTCCCGTTTGTATATGTTTATACAAACCAGATGTACTTGGCATATCTCTTTTGTATAATCTTGCGAAATGAATAGTCGTTTTGAAAAACAACCAAATATTATCAACCTTCTGAAATTAGATTGCAACTTCAAATGGTACTTTGTTTAGAGAACTTTTCTCTACTATACGAGTCGGATAAAAACAAATATATCATTCCATTTGTTCCTAAAGGAATTTGGATGGCTTTATTTACCAGAAATCGATTACTGTTTAGAATCAGAAGGCCGCAGAACACAGAAACAGATGCACGATTGAAATAAACATATAAACTATTTAAACAACAGAACAATTCCAACCATGAATCACTATCATGCACTCGTCTCCGCGTATTTTCAATCACTTTTTATGAATTAATACAAATCATTAATATTCGTGCTTAATGTTAATGAAAGATACAACATTCTCACTAAGTCAGTAGCAATTTGTTCCAAATATGGAATGATGGAGCAATATTTATCCAGATATTTCTTCTTGGACCGAAATGCTATCTAAAGGAATATAAGAACATTGAACTTAACGCATATGTACCAAGTTAGGATAGCTCAAAGATGGCAAAAACGTTATGCAGTTTGCTTCATGTTTCTGTTAAATGTGAAGAAATCCTAGAATCACACACGTACATTTAGTATGTACGAAAACGTCCCAATCTGATATGCCAACATCGCTAAATGTTTTCAATCCAGAATTATATAGATCTCATTCTAATAAACAATATATCATCACCGAATAAAATGTTTCAAGATAAACAACATCATTTGCAATAAAATACACGCAGAAACATAAACATGCACAGGTGAACCGTTTTTTGGATCATATGTCTCCTTAGATGTAGGGAGCCAGTATCGGGGTGTGCCCGTTGGAACTGGTGGGAGATATATTGGAGTTGATTTTCTGTCAGGTTGTTCCAACTTTTCCGACTTTGTTTCATCCTCATGTTCAAAGGGTGTAGTAAAAGGGATATACGGGCACGATCTAGGAGGATTGCTAGGAATAATGTAATGGTTTCGTGGGATAAAATCACCTCTTATAATCGAGTTTACAGCCTCTTTATGGCACTCAGCGGGGTTCAAGACATAGATTCTGCCTGCTTCGCCTTGATTCACACCCTCTGCTCTGAATATCCAACACATGAACTCCTCGTGCTTGTGTAATGACCTGGTTATTATTGCGCGTGTTATTCCATCGAACTTCATAGATGCAATGCATTTGTAATCCTGCCGTTGGCTGTCAGTTTTTGCAGTACAGTTCAGGGCCACCTTGACAATTCTGTCATAGAAATGATGGTTGTTTGCGTAGTAAATAAAGCAAGTATCGCATTGATTTTCTCCTCGTGTGTACAGTGTTTCACCTCTGAATCCCGTCCATTCTGTTAAAGTGCAGTTGACGCTAAAATGGTATCGAGAGTCGATCAGAAACTTCATCGGTTCTTCAGACAGACTTTTTCCAAACCGAACCTTCTCGTCGCTGCTTGGCTGAAATTTCGAATTATTACAGATAACAGATTTTAAATTTCCCCATTCATGTACAGGCCACGAAACTCTCTGCCCAAGACGGTATTCAACAGCGGAGTTCGCAACTTTCTGAATATCAAGGCATGCATAGCGAGGGAAACACCCGTTATCAAATGTCTGTAATAACATGGTTCTATTTTGGAAATCATGCCCGTCTGTTTCATAACACTGAAATTTTCCGGTATCTCCTATTTCTAGTCCATAGAAGTTGATTCTAACGGTAATTTTGTTCTCTCCGTAATCTTCATACCAATTTCCACGTAAGTATTCTGGGAAGGTGCACGGGTTGAGCTCCCCGCTACATTGCCTGCATGCCTTAGGACAATGTCTTCTGATTCCTGTTTCACAAAATCGTTTTTCAGAACAGTAGCTTAGTTCGTCTGCGCAAATTGAATTTACTATATGTTGCTCGAATTCAAGAGTCAGATAATTTGAAGTGTCCCTAATTTGCCCATGTCCATCCCCAGGGTCACACACGAAATCCACAAAAATGTGACCCTCTTCAATTTTATTCAGAGGGCTTTTGCCTTTCAGTCTGAGACACCAGACGTGGAAATCCTCCTCTTGTGGTCTAAGGATGACAAATGTATAGTTTCCATGGACCCACGAGGCAACACAGTATAAGGACTGATTGACCTTCATTTCTAGTGCACTGTCCATGCATGCTGCTGACCGGAAGTTGATATGAATTCCATCCCCTGATTCACATTCGCTTTCGATTCGCGGAGGAACGTACTGATCCGGACATTTGGACTGCCCGTGAGAAGTTATTAAGCGCATGTTATATCCTCCAATAAATGGGCAAAGAATAGATTGTTTGTGAAAGTTCTCCATTGATACTATAGGCCAGTTGTCTAAAATGAGACTATCATCATCACATGACTTCGGACTGTGATAAGACAGAGGTTGCGATTCCCTAATTTGAATAATATTATCTGATCGACGAATGAACTGCATACAGAGAAATTTAGCTGGAATTTTTAGGCTCTTATCGGTATGTTCCACCTTGTATGTGTCGTTGGCTTCCTTCTGAATGCATCGCCTTTCGTATTCCTGACACTGGCTAAGCCCAGTTCGGCACTTGGACGCAGAGATGACGTCACCACGGAAGTACGCTTTAAACGTCACACCGTCGTTATAGCTGGCGGTCCACGCCGATGTCGTTTGTACATATTTAGGAAACCTGCAATTCTGGGTGGACAATTCGAAAAGCACCAATAGAAAATAGGCACTAAGTTGGATTTCTTTAGTAGGACGACAGATTGAAACCATTGTAGCACTGAGAAAATGTTGCACTGCTGAATTGACACATCAACCGATGTAATCTGAAAGGAAAATAAAATCTGTGTTATTTAAGATTATTTCGAATAAAGGAATATGAAAATGTACTGAAGTTTCTACATGAAAATCAAGGTCGTCGCACTGGACAATGAAGTCAAGAAGCAGGTGAGCAGCAAACAAACAATATATTTAACAACGTTGATGAAATATGCAACCAGTATACTTGACTTTACAATTATCCACTTGTTATTTACTATTTCGTACATGAATCTTGATATTTAAAGTTCTAAAAAAAAACTTAAAACCGGTACATATAGAATACTTGCAGATATCTTGATATATTTCGTTCCGTCTAATAAATAATTCCTAAATCATGTGCGATAAAGAGCACTCAAGGCAATCAATGAAACAAATACGAAAACAGCCTTGTTACTGCAAAAGAAATAAAACTAAAATACCTTTTGAGAGTCCGATGTATCATTGTCACACAAGATCATTATTTCTCACATAAACTACAAAATTTTTTGCACTGCGCTGTGCCCCATTGTTATTCTAAAACTGCACACACACACACACACACACACACACACACACACAGACACAGATATATATATATATATATA
>JAECUM010032549.1:0-12782 GCA_016617855.1 Megalonaias nervosa | reverse complement strand
GCCATATGTTATAAACACGTGTTAAACTAATGCCGTATTTACGAGCGATCGCATCGGCTTTCATGTTGTCTCTCATCATAATGATATTGACTTTATCGATTATAGTAAGATCATTAATTTTCTTTGGCATATTATGTTAAAATAAATAAATAATAATAATAATAATAATAATAATAATAATAATAATCAAATTAACACGATTAAATACTGATCTGCGTGTTATTATTATTATTATTATTATTGCATAAAACAAAAATGAATAAACACATTCCATGGATTATAAAAAACCCGTTGATGAAATATCAGCACAATCGTTAATAATAGCTAGCATTATTTACATACTGTTGAAAGTCTACAATCAGATTATTTGATATCAATCAATAATTATTATTGTATCTTCCGATAAATTATTTTTTTATTAATTATTTTTTGTAGGATAATAATATCACCAAACTTTTTCAAGTCCGGATTGTATAAGCAATTACCTGAGAATTCTTTCAAGTATTAGGCCGGACTTGAAAAAGTTTGGTGATATTATTATCCTACAAAAAATAATTAATAAAAAAATAATTTATCGGAAGATACAATAATAATTATTGATTGATATCAAATAATCTGATTGTAGACTTTCAACAGTATGTAAATAATGCTAGCTATTATTAACGATTGTGCTGATATTTCATCAACGGGTTTTTTATAATCCATGGAATGTGTTTATTCATTTTTGTTTTATGCAATAATAATAATAATAATAATAACACGCAGATCAGTATTTAATCGTGTTAATTTGATTATTATTATTATTATTATTATTATTATTATTATTTATTTATTTATTTTAACATAATATGCCAAAGAAAATTAATGATCTTACTATAACCGATAAAGTCAATATCATTATGATGAGAGACAACATGAAAGCCGATGCGATCGCTCGTAAATACGGCATTAGTTTAACACGTGTTTATAACATATGGCGAGAAGCAAAATTGATTAATAAGGAAGAAGCTGAATTTGATATCGCGAAGTTTAAAAAGAAATTATCTAAACAAGAACGCATAGACTTTGATAAACGCGAAGAAAAATTAAATAATCATCAAAATGTTGAACAAAAAAGATATTTGAGAGCTGAACCAGAAATATTAGATTCTGACGAAGAAAGAAGAAGATTACATAAAGATTTTAAACGTGAAATGAGAGAGATCAAGAGAAGCGTTACAAGAAGAATAGATAGAGAGCGAGAAGCTGAAAATTTAAAATCTTGTAGTTAAAAATAAAATATGTCCATCAACCAATATAGATATTTGGTCCATGATCGGCAATCTTGACATCGTTGATTTTCTCCGTATTTGATAAAACTATTATTGCAGTTAACGCAGTGTTTGTGCGGGGTTAAATAATCATCGCAGTAAATATTATCACACATTAGTGATCGATAATACTTTTCAAATTTGACAACACTCGTGATTGTTAACACGATGTCGATTCGTCCATTTCATTATATTATTATAGAAAATGGATGAATCGCCACTAATGATTCGATAGAAATAAAATTTCCGTGATGTCGATTCGTCCATTTCATTATATTATTATAGAAAATGGATGAATCGCCATTCAATGTTAATCTGATGATTATTTATCTTCGTTGATTTCTTTGACGACGTCTCTTATTCTTCCGCGCTGGTCTACCTAGATTGATATTCAGATTATTATAATCGTTTATGATCGTTTGATTCTTCCAGATTTTATCAATAATATAACCATCAACCTCATTCTTAGCTAGAATCTCTTTATCGTTAAGAGGACGTCCGAGATATTCAACTATAGCAGATTCTGGCATACGTAGTAGATTAAATCTCCGCACTAATTCGATTGAAAACAATTTCGCTACCTGATTAAAGAACCATGACGATATATTAGACTCGATACCAATAATCGGGATTATCTCATTATCGATCACTCTGAAATTTAATTCGGTGTCTCGCGGATTCATATAGTACTCGTTACCGTGTCCATCAACAATCATTTTATCGCGAAAATAATTCGTATCGGTACATAGGATAAACATAACACGCGCATCATTAATAGAATCATTATTATCTGAGAGAATTATCCCGATTTTATAAATATCGTCGATGTAATTATCTATCATGTAGTCGGTTGATTTTCTTGCTTGAATCTCTTTATCGTTAAGAGGACGTCCAAGATAATTAATTATCTCATTTTCTGGTAGGTGTATTATTTTAAATCTCCTTAGCAGTTCACATCGAAACCATTCTATGATATTATTAACTAACCACGGTGATATGTTAGACTCGTTACCAACAAACGGAACTATCTCATTATTGATCATCCTGAAAGTCAGTTCGATGTCTCCCGAAACTTTATTTCTTGGCGGCAAATAATACTCATTGCCGTGTTCATCAACAATCATTTTATCGTAAAAATATTCGCTGTTATCGCGCAGAATATTATAAACGAGTACATCATCAACCATATTGGTCATTATAATAATAATATAATTCTAGTTAAATGATATCGTTTTATTAGCTAATTTTCTTCGCAAACGATCACGTACTTTATTTCTACGAACTATCATTGTTGCGTCGTTCATCGATTTTTTTGAGAAATCGTTATATACACGTTCGTTGGTATTAGCAAATCTGATACCATTATTCGAAACTATTGATCCTTTATTATCTTTTATTATCTTCATCGCGGTATCGTATTGTTCGGTGCCTGGGAATAATATAATCTTTTCTTTCATTATTAATAAGAATTATTTTATGTTTTAATTATAAATCAATGATAGATAACAGATTTATTATTATAGGAAATGTGGTGAATTGCCATTATGATATAATATTATTTTTGATAATCTGAGGCTAGAAGCGATGCTTCTGTTAACATAATGTGAATTCGCCACATTCATTTATATTATTATAGGAAATGTGGTAAATTCACACTTCATGTTGATAATCTGAGGCTAGAAGCGATGCTTCTGTTAACATGATGTGAATTCGCCACATTCATTTATATTATTATAGGAAATGTGGTAAATTCACACTTCATGTTGATAATCTGAGGCTAGAAGCGATGCTTCTGTTAACATGATGTGAATTCGCCACATTCATTTATATTATTATAGGAAATGTGGCGAAATACCAAACATTATATAGGTTAATCTGAGGGTTTGTTAATCATTAAACCACCCATTAACGCTCCACACGTGAAACTTCAACATAGTAGTTCTTGGATCTACCGCGATGATATCATTACCGCCGGGATATTCTTGTCGCGTATCGATGAAATCCTTCCAACGAGGATCATCGTGAAAGTCTGATTTATGCCACATAGGATAAGTAACTGTATAGTCTGACCTTGTTGTGTTTTTATTATCCGCGGTTAATGATGCTCCAAAACCTCTATAGATAGTCTTGATCTTTTCAATGATATTTCTTGTAGTTAATTTATTAGACCAGATTCTCGTGTCAGGAAAGATGCTTGGCCAGTTACTAATCAGATTATTATATTCACGCATGATATCAGGATCATCGATCATGTTCTTAATGCGCATTCTAAGATCTGGTCCTGATACAGATACTGATGTTACCATTATATCGTCAGTTACAACATCGGGTAAATTCAACGCGGTTAGAAATCTTCTTATTATCGTTAGTTTCTCTTTCGGACTAATTTTATCTGATCGAAATACTTCTCTCGTGGTTGCACTGCCGTTATTAGATTTATCAACTATGATTCGCTGAGCTCGTATTATCTGCGTTGAGTTTTTATACAAGTGTTCTATCTGCGAGGCTGGCAATAAACTAACATCACACTGACACATATAACTGAGGAACGATTTCTTTGCTTGATATGGTTCTAGATTTGCATTAGGATCGTATTTGTAATACTGAGGAAGTTCTTTGTAATTTGGATCATCATCAAGCAACTCTGTTGCTAGGGATTGTTTGATTCGTTCACCTATCGATGTCTTTAGAAATTCATCGACATTAGGATCATTATCATAATCGATTTTATTATCAGAGTCTATAGAATCATTATTGTTTTTTCTCAACCACGTCTCGTAATCATCTACGGGCGGTTCTATTATTTCATATCCGGTATTTTTCATCGCATCAATCAATCGCGGCGTGAAGTACATAATGGAATTATTCTCGTCGATAATATCACTGATATAAGCGTATCCGAATCCAGTCTGTAGATCTTCAGCGTTTGGAATTCTATATAATTTTGTATCGTTCGAGATCAATCTTTCTCGATCTACTATCACCTTCTCAACGGATTCACGATATATCGGTAATTTACAAGAGCGTTGTTTTCTCGTTGATGAATAATGAATTTCGTTAACGCAACGGAATCTGTGAATAGCCTGTTTAGTCGCTTCAACAGATCCTAATTCTTCCGAGAACACGTACATAGTCTTGAATCGATCATCAACGATACTAACTCCAGCTTCGAGAGTGTGGTTGCTGATAACAACATCGATGTTATTGAATGCGTGATTGATATCGCTGAAATCAGATTTCTTTTGAGCAGGGTCTGTATCGGCGTGATAATATCTAACGCGATGTCCTAGATGTTGAATAAGCTTAGCTAAACTCTCAACGGAATAATCGGTCCGTTGTTTGTTATGAGTGAATACGGCGATTTTAGAATCATTATCTTTTAATCGTTCTAGAAGCGAGATTAAATTATTCTTATGCGAAATCTCGATATGAAATTTTTTATCATGATCGGGTTTGTAATCGTTAATGATAAATTTCATAGACGATCGCATTAGCTTATCGCGGAATAATATTAGATCGTCATCGTTAGCATCTGCGTCGAGAATTATTAATCGTTTACATATCGTTGCTAATCCAATAAATTTATTCCATCTATCTTTGCTGTGTTTGGCCGAATGAAATTGTTGTCTGCGGATGCCATGCCATTCATCTACAATAATCACATCTGGTACTCCACGGATTCTATGTAGAGATTCCCATTGAACAACAACTCGACGAGAATCTCCGGGGTTAAATGTAATACAACCATCAATATCTATGTAACTCTCGATATTATAATCGGATTTGATTTTCTCGGTGAATGTTTTTCTATACGATAATGCTAGCACGGACTGATCATCTCTTAATGATTTCCAAGCCGCTTCGGATTTACCCATTCCACATGCAGACCCGTCGATGTAATCTTCGTCGTGAATAATTTTACAACCAGGTCCTGATTCATGTGTCGGTAACGCTGTGTATGTGTAATCGGCGTTTCTGGTAAATAGATATCCGGGGTAACGAAATCTACGTCTCGCGTTGATCAGATATTTTATACATCTTTTATCCGATGATTTATCATCGGATGACTCATCTAATTGTTTATTATTTATCGGTAGGTGTAATTGTTTCCCAGTCGATCTAGGACAGCAGATAGAATAATAATCATCGTTGATATACACGAGGCAGTTATCGCATTTATCTTCGATGTAACCGCGTATCTCATTATATCCGTGTCGTCGTTCGCAGATGTTACACCTATGTCCAGGCTCTCTCGATATCGTAAATCTATTTCCGGTAACACTAACAACGCCGATTAGCTGATCAGGTTTCCCAGTAAGTAATTTAAATATACTAGCTATATCCGCTGGTGGGATTTCATCGCAAGAAATGATAGTATTTGTTTCATTATCGGGAATATACTCAACGCGATGAGGTTGAATACAAGTTGGACAGACGAGTAATTCATTCGCCTCAAAATGATTATCGTGTGAAATTAGTTTTTTACATAAAGCATCTGGTTTGTGAGATCGCGTGTTATTCAACTTGATGCTATGAAGACCAGCTTGTCGATCAACCTTCCAGCAGGGATTCTTATTATCATATGCAAGATTCGTTAAATCTCGTTGTTGATCAAATGTTACTGGCGCCGATTTACAAAGAACGTGATAACCACTGTTAGTTTCAAACAAGAATATTTCTTCACGATCACAATTACACAATTCGGAGAAATAATCGATAATGTCGCTAGTATTGATTAGTTCGTCGGTTGGTATTATGCCAATACCATCGCTGTATCGATACCTAGTTAATTCACACACGTATTTAGTGTCTAGGTCAAACACCGGATATCTAAGTCTGAATTTGGGAATTATTTCAGTTACCGAAGATTCATTAATGAAATTGTTGGCGAACCCGTTAAAATCACCATCGGAGAGAAACGAGTAAAATTTATTGAAATGCTGAATAATTATTCCCCGCGCGTAGATGTTAGATTCATCACTGAGACTCTCGACGGCATCATGTTTTGTATTATAAAACTTAACATCGGTAGTATGTTCTGTCATATCAATGATTATATAATATACAGAATATACTTCTAATTAAAAAATATATTTATTATTATATAATAATGCCATTTCAGACAGGGCCTAATAACTGTCGTTGGATAGTTCAAGGATCGACTAGGACATGTGGAAAGTCGTGCAGAGGAGAATACTGCGGCCATCACAGCCACATGATCAGAACGGGATCGAGAGGAAATAGACCGTGTTTGCGGTGCGGTAATGGAGTGCGGGGAGAGATTCAAATTTGTACAGGTTGTGGCGGTAACAGATACAGAGTGATGTTACTTTATTATAATAAGAGGAAACCGAAATATATGCCTCATAAAGACGCTCCACCAACGGCACTTGAATACGTAAATCAGTACTTGTTGAGAGACTCTAGAGACGTTGTCTCTGATGAAACCTTTAGAATCGATGATTTCAAAGATATTGATATGGAGCAATCTTAATATTATTAATCTGAGACTAGAAGCGATGCTTCTGTTAATATTATACTAATTCACGATATAGTATTGTTTTTATTAATCTGATGGGTTTGTTAATCTGAGGCTAGAAGCGATGCTTCTGTTAACATGATGTGAATTCGCCACATTCATTAATTTATTATAGAAAATGTGGTAAATTCACACTTCATGTTGATAATCTGATGGGTTTGTTAATATGAGGCTAGAAGCGATGCTTCTGTTAACATGATGTGAATTCGCCACATTCATTAATTTATTATAGAAAATGTGGTAAATTCACACTTCATGTTGATAATCTGATGGGTTTGTTAATATGAGGAATCATCAGTGATTCTATCATGATGGTATTTTGTTATACATTTTTTTTTTCAGTCTCTCGATGTAACTCTCCGGAGTGCATTTTAATCTTTTACAAATCTCTTTTATTCGCCTCGCTTCATCTTTTATTTTGTATTCTTCCGATAATTGTTTCTCTTTTTGTTCTCGTTGATTTATTATTTTTTGATCTTCTTCGAGATTGATCACCGCAGGAAATACTTTAAAGTAATTATGTAAATATTCACGAGCGGTTGGAGGATTATCTCTGATAAAACCTCGCCGTGGAATTCTATGCTGATAATAATACATTAATGCGCTGTATCTGTTACCGCAACATTTGGCGCATATAACAGCACGAGATGCTAATCCGCATTTGAGACAGATTTGCAATCCCGGAGATTTTTTTAATGATCGATTATGCTGGGCGCAATATTCTCCGCGACATGGTCTATTACAAAGTGAAGAAGTCTTTAACAACCAGACACAATTATTCATTATAATATTCTATGTTTTATTGTTTAATTGTAGAAAAACTCCTTGTATCTTATTTATGTATCGACGAGTCAACGATAAATATAATAAGCAGCAGAGAGGGTGTACAGACCTTTTGGACAATGAACATGTTTGCTCAAATTGAAAGATAGTAACTATCTTACAATTTGGCCAGGGACAATATTTTGTAAGCAAAAAAAATATGTTTCATTTTAAGCAAACATGTGTGAATTCCAATTGTAGGGTACACCCTCTCTGCTGCTACAGTCTAAACTGAGAGAAAATAGGTCGAACATTGTTACATTTTTTCTGAACGCATGCTTTGGTTTTAGAATTCAGAGTTAACCATAGGCAGGGTTATACAGTGCAACGTCACTCGCGTCTTTCTTGAAAAAGTCGTGCGTTTGTTTCCTTTTTGAAAAAAAAAAAAAAACGGTAGATCTTATGTTAGAAATTTTTTCCGTGACACATTGCAGTGCCAAAATAAGGATAAAGCTAAGATACCTGAATTGTACATGCTCGTCAACTCAAGATTTTATTTAATCCAATGATTTACTGATTTACAATTTGTAATTGTGTAAGTGTTTGAAAAAAAATACATGACAAACGGAACAGTTCACATAATTATGGTGACTACTGATCACAATTATGCGAGAGAGAGAGAGAGAGAGAGAGAGAGAGAGAGAGAGAGAGAGAGAGAGAGAGAGAGAATGTTATTATGTTATTCCTACTGTAAAAAATATCACGACACTTACGTTTGTTTTTACGGTATAAAGTGCGTTTATTCGTCTCTCAAATGTCACAATAATTTCAGGGGACGAACGAATTTTTTGGGGGCTGAATCAGAACTCTCTTGGTTTTGTGACAGAAGTGGAGAACATTGATTAAGGCTCGCTCATGTCGTCTTCGAATGGATTAGAACTAACACATCAGCTCCTCTCTGTTAAATAAAACCACAAATCCAATAACATTTAACTACCATTATATTAATAATCTATTAAATTCCACACATTAACTCGACCTTGTATTATTATACCATTACAACTGTACTCAAGTTTATAACAATAATAACTAGTAAAAATTAACTGCGATAAATAAAACCTCAAATTTCAATCACATAACAATGTAAAACAGAATATTTTACTACAAGCAAACGGTACACAACAAAAGGATTGAAATTCATCATTCCAACAACCAATCAAAATCGACCTTACAAACGCAACATCTCCCGCCTTGATAAACCCGAACAATTGAAACATTTCAATCCTTTATATTTCAATCCTCCAAAAAATCCAACACTAGCTGAGGCAGAGGGATTGAACTAACCGGACCATCAACCAATCAAATTGAACCTTACAAAAGTCACAACCACCGACTTAGTTAAACCAAACCACTGAAACATTCAATCCACAACCATTCCATCCATCAAAATAAGACACTAACTCACATATGTAAAACATATCAACATTACTATCAATTGTACCATAAGACCTCAATACTATATACATTAGAACAACAGCCTGACGGACAATAACAAAAGAACAGACTGCAAAAAAAAGAAAGGATCCAAGGAAACGAAGAAAAAGACGAATACAGCGGAAAGAAGAAATGAAAGAAAGAAGATAGCCTCCCCCCCTCCTTTTTTTCCCGGACAAGCAAACAGGTTATGTAGCCGAGAAGCACTACCCGCTACAAATCAAAGGATGCTGGGACCAGAAAACAGGTGCTAGGGAAAATAGACTAGCAAATACCTGGGTGGGTCCTGATATCGGCAAGCCAGTGCTGAGTAAAGATTTCCCACTAAGGTCCCGGCATCAGACCTGAACAGGGAAGGGGGGTGTGTGTGTGTGTTCCCCCCCATTCTATTTTTTTTTTTCGGACAAGCAGTGCGGTAATATCAAAGCAAGGGGCAGTCCAGGAAGCTCTACCTGCTGCTCTACAAACCCCCTTACCCACAAAAGCGATCCAGACAAGCAAAACCTAACCAGATCGAGGTACAATTCCTCCTCGAAAGAAGGAGCTATTGTAGTCCCCACTCGAAATGGACAAACATCCCTCTCCTCACACTTATCCACAAGACAAGCGAAGGCGGGCATGAAACGGGTGCTAGGGAAAACATACTAGCATAAGACCCGGGTTGGATCCTGATAGCGGCAAGCCAAGGCTGACTAAACAGATTTCCCACCAAAAACCCGCACACGAGGCAAAATTGTGGGAGTTGAGGAGAGAGAGCCCCTTTCCATTTTTAAAACAAAAACCAAGGGTCTTCTATTTGGCATATGAAGATCAAAAACAAAACAAACTTGATCCTTTTGGCTCCACCGTCTAAATAAAAACCACCAAGAAAGTCTGAGCACAAATAACGCTAATGGGATGGCTAACGCCCCACACAATTGGAACTCGTTCTCGGCGAAAGCACAAGTACACTAAGTACACAAAATTCCATTTCATCAAATTATTCTAAATTCACAACCTAAAAGGCTTGAACAATTGCAAAGGTGGCTTACACATCATTAGTATAGGGCTGTCCACTAGGAAAACTGGACTAGATTTGACAGAAAGCCCGGCCTTGGCGTTCGGCCGGGGCGCATGGTTGCGGATTTTGGGGTGCCCCCGGGGGTTGTCTCCGGGGCGTTGCTGTGTCGTTTTGCGCTGCTGCCTTCTGGGATCCTTTCCGCCTTTCCTCGTTACCGGACTGAAAGGGACGCTGTAGATAACAGGAGGCTGTGATGGCTCCATGTTCACACCTCCTACATGCTGAAAGGCCCAGCTCGGGGCTAAGCGCCCCAATAGGGGGCTAAGCGCCCAGCCAGGGGCCACAACCAGTCGCGAAAGCACTCGAATGCACAGGCGACTTTAATCCATCTCAGTCAGTCAGTCAGATTCGCGCCATTCTACACAGAATACAACATGGCAAGTAACTGGGAGAGAATGTTCAGATTGCAGGAGGTGGCAGACACACTAGCTATGGTCGAGGAGATACTAGTCCGAATGCAGTTTGGGGCTTATTGCCTGCACAGATTGGTCTTGGAAATAAACAATTTGAAGAGAAGTAAAGACATATTAAATGAGATGATTAGAATTCAAAAAGACGAAAAGGAAGATATACAAGACAAAAAGAGGATGAGGGAGTGGAACGAAAAGATAGAAAAGGAAGAAGAAAATGAAAAAAGGAAGAAGGAGGAGAAGAGAAGGAGAAGGAAAAAAAAAGAGGAGAAAATGAGAAGAAGAAAAAAAGTGGAGGTCAAAGTAGGTATGGTGTGTTTCTTTCCTCTCTTCCCGTTTGTGTGGATAGTATAAGTGGTGTGTGTGTGTGTGTGTGTGTGTGTGTGTGTGTGTGTGTGTGTTTTATGCATTTGCGTTCGGTTGTGTAGATAGTAGGTATGGTGTGTTTTATGCATTCTCATTCGTTTGTGTGGATAGCATATATGTATGTGTTTTATGCATTCGCGTTTATTTGTGTGGATAGTAGGTATGGTGTGTTTTATGCATTCTCATTCGTTTGTGTGGATAGCATATATGTATGTGTTTTATGCATTCGCGTTTGTTTGTGTGGATAGTAGGTATGGTGTGTTTTATGCATTCGCGTCCGTTTGTGTGGATAGTAGGTATGGTGTGTTTTATGCATTCTCATTCGTTTGTGTGGATAGTATATATATGTGTGTTTTATGCATTCGCGTCCGTTTGTGTGGATAATATAAGTGGTGTGTTTTATGCATTCTCGCCCGTTTGTGTGGATAGTAGGTATTGGGTTTTTTCTTTCTCCATTTCTTTTGTGCGTGTATTGGTCTTTGTCCCTATAAAACTCCCTTTATCCCTATCAAATTCATTTCACCTACCTACTTATCTACAGCATCGTGTATTCAGGTCAGCAAGTTCAGTGACGTCACTGAAGCTAGAAATTTTGAGGCTATAAATATAGACTTGGGTTTTTCCGATTGGAATTTACACAGCTTGTAGCTATAAATAGATACTAGGGCTTTTAAACAGGAACGTCACACAAGTTGATGCTATAAATAGATAGTGGGCTTTTCCAAAGGAATTTCCGCAAGTTGTAGCTAAAAATAGATGGAAGGATGAGAAAAAGAAGAAGAAGAAAAGATGCTGTTTGCAAGACATAGTCAATTTTACCGAGTGGTCCTTTGTCCAGTCGGGGTTAGACCAGTTGAAAAAAAGCCGAAGATATGATGTGAAAGGTAATAGAAGAAGAAGTGAAGAAGATTAAAGAGACCTGGACAACAGAAAGAAAGGACAAAGAAAACATAAAGAGAACAGAAGAGTTTGAGCGACTGAACAATAACCGAATAAAGGTACAGGAAAAGTTTAGAGCTATGGGACATCCTGACTGGATGCCAGAAAAGGAAAAGAAGAAAGGAATTATACAGAAAGTGAGAACGTGGTGGAAGAAGTGGAGACAATAGAAGAAGAACCCAAAGGCCCTTTTCAGTGCCACTTCATATACCTCGAAAAGATATTTATTCTTTCTTGCCTTAAATTTTGTTTATTCGATTGTATAATTTATGTTTAACTCTCCAAAACATTATTCTCTTACCTAATTTTTTTTTAGTCGGCTGTATAATTTGGGTAGGATAGATTGATGTTCATCAATCTATGGAAACGAATGCATAAAACACACACTATACTACCTACAGGCACGAACGCGAATGCATAAAACATGCTATATTATCCACTGACACGATCGTGAATGCATAAAACTTTGTATAGAAATGAAACAGGTGGCATAACGTCCCGGTACTTGCTACATTGTTGCAAGTGTCATGTACCGTGACGTCACCCCACCTGTTCCATTCCTATTGTCCCTATACAAAATTCACATTGTCCGTAAACGTACCCAGGGTTTGATTTTGTCCGTATAAATCTTCTCCGTAAACGTACCCAGGGGGTGTCTGTAATGTATTTTCCCATTGTCCGTAAAGTGCCAACTATCACTACTATTAGTTCTCTCGGTATGTTTGTTATTAATCTTAAACTTACTGATATGCATGAAGCCATAGAAGGCTGAAAGATAGGCAAAAGGAAAGAGTAGATTCCTGTGGTGTATAGCATATCAATTGCACCGTATGAACGTTAATTCAGTGTTGTCATTGTCTCAGGCAAGTGTGAATCCAGGTTTTATTTGAAATTGCAAAAGA
>JAECUM010032548.1:0-18427 GCA_016617855.1 Megalonaias nervosa | reverse complement strand
CGAACATCGTTTGTAAACTTTACTTATTTATGTTGGTTTAACTGACTGATTTACCTATGAGTTCTGTTTTTTGTGCCAGAAATAGTTTCTCAATCAAGAAAAATGACACAGTAGTAAGCTATATTTCTCCGCCTTGCCATGTGATGTTAAAATATGTTCTTCGTTTTCCTTGGAAATAATCAAGTATGCTCGACAAAGAGGTTAATCAAGAGATCACTGAATGAAAAATGTAAAGGGCATTTATACTAATCGTCTCCGTACATCAACAATATCACGTTATTTAAATACCTGGTTTATTCATACTGTAGTAACCTTTTTGGTTTAAGGTCTTTTGACTCGTCTTTCTAGAAACATGTTGATAAACGCCTGCTGTAAATACACCTGTCAAAGAGATGGATTCGCTTTCCTTTGAAAGGTGGATAATATTTCTCAATTTGTTACATCAAACTTAAAATACCTAGGCGGCATTAGACCATGGACCATCGTTGTGAAAGACATTTTCTACAAGATATTTCAAGCGTACGTTTTAATTGCACTTGTAGAAAGGACGAGGGATGCTTATAGTTTGCACATCAATATCAAAGATGGGTAGAAACGATGGGGATATCTTGGGGACTGAAGCCTTAATCTCCAAAAGTAGGTAAAACCTGACATAAACCGGAACCGGAAATACAAATGAGGTGATTTTGCACCTTATTGGAACGTATATATAATATAAAGTATATGAAACCTCGGAAAAATTCGATAATGAGCAAGTTCCATAAACATTATTTGGATATTCGTACATCTGATTGGCTGTGCTTTTGACCCCTCTAGAAGCTATAGTTCTTATCCCATTTTGATCAAACCTAGTAAGTAGGTATGTTTTGTGAAGATGTTGATGAATTTAATAATGTGTGAAGTTGATGGATATAAAAAGTAAACGTATTCTTAGTTTCAAGTGTTTCTTAAAAGAAGGTACTAAATTTGTAGAAATATTTGCCAAACTTGTATTAAAATCCACTAAACAATTTTAAATTTATGGACAATTAATTTCACACATTTGCCAAGTTAATATGGACTACGAATGCAGTCATGGTGGATGCGGCTGTGACATTTCGAGTTGTATCCGGGCTATCGACAGTACATTGGTCTACTGATGCGTTATCAGTTGCCATAAGTTTCCGTTTCTATGTTTAGCAATTGTATACGGGTTTACTTTTTAAAAAAAAATATGTTCCATTATTTTTCCGCACCGGTAATCCTTGTTATGACAAGGGAAATGTGTACATGCTAGGGTGTGTTGGGGGAACCTTTAGTTTTCTTTACTTTGATATCGAAATTGTTGGTTTTGTTTGGGTTTATCAGTCAAAAGCTATGCTTTACTTCTAATGCGCATCTCATAGCAGATTGTTAGCTCTACGTGTCATTTTCTTCGCTGCCTGAATTACAAAACCAAACAAAAACAATAACAGTAAGCAGATAACTTTTTTTGTTTGTTGACATTTTGCAATTTGAAAAGTGTGCTGTCAGAAAAATTGCAGTACCTACTATGTGGAAACTCGTTTCTGTACTTCAAGGACAGATTGTATGCATACCTAGATTGTGTGCTTAACTTTTATCCATGATTGTAGATTGTGCTTTAGGATAATGATCATTTTAAACAAGCTGTTTTCATAGCTAACGTTAGTCCATGATTGTAAGTTATAAACACTATGTTTCCATAGCAAGAGTTCAAGGTCAGTCTTGCTTATAGTTCGACTAAGATTTTTGAACACATTGAAAGATATTTTGGATTGCATCATTGTGGAATCAGAACAATCAAGACTCCTGTAATTCATTCATTCTATAATTTTGGACTTGTGATATGAAATGTTGGATTATTTGGGATTTAAATCTCAATACTGCAAGTGTCTCTTAAATTGTCACTTTGTATTGTAAAAAAAAACAAAACAACAGATTGTTTGGTGATTTTATTAAATTTGTTGGTTTCATTATTTCTGTTAGAGTGAGAAAGCTTGCCAGTAGCTTCTCGTGCGTCGGTGGTTCTTTGCGGGGTTTTCCCGGGTTCTTCCTCCACCATTAAAACTGGCCGCCATATATAGCCTATCTTGTGCTGAAAAATGGCGTTAAAAGCTACACCACCACCAACAACACCAATTTCTGTTACATAGTTTAAACCCTAGAGCCATAACACAGCCAACGTTAGTGTACTTTGTGCTATTAACATATTTATTGCGATTTTACGTTGTGAAATATTTTTCCATCATATTAAAATAAAGCAAGTAAAATCAACATGATAACAAGTTTTGGGATCATTTACACAGGGCTGCATTCATGCAAACCATCATGCTTCGTGAAATTGTCTAAAAATATGCAACTACGTGAGTAATATAAAGCCCACAGGGGGCTCTTGTAATCAGATCAAGTGTAATGACCAAAATGCACACCAGGACCGCTTTTCTAAATGTGTGTTGTAAATTTCATAGGTATGATGAATTGTTTCAGAGTTCAGGAAACGAACGCTATGAGGACGGAATCTATTAATATATTCCCCGTCAACTTCGTAGGAATAATTATCATTTTTACAAAATCAAGAAGTTTACTATTTCCCAGTTAGTCATCAGTTCAGTAGATGCATATGTACATTAATAGGTACACCTTCACTATACAAGGTCAATGCACACATTACCGCGGTCATCGACCTTAAAATGCGAGACAGCTGCAATGCTGAGGTGAACAGTGAATGACGGTGCATGCAATTAGAGCATGAATAATTTCAACGTCAATTTCAGTCAATAACGATGTGCACTTTTTCCCCATATATGCAAGAATGTAATAACGAATTACGACTGGATGTCGTTCAGAAAGCAGATCTCGTATGTATGTATGTATGTATGTATGTAGGTTGGTATGTGTGTGTCTGTCTATATGTATGTATGTATGTATGTATGTATGTATGTATGTATGTATGTATGTATTCGTCTGTACGATTATCTATAAAACCACATGTTGCTACCCTATGGTCAGTCTATCCTTCTCATCCCCCGCTGTCTCTCTTTCTACCTCATTGTGCGTATGGTCTCGATGTAATCTTACTATAAAGATGTGAATGTTTCACTGTTAACTTTTAAAAATTATATTGACTTGTTTACGGTTGAAAATCTTGCATTTCACTTAAAAAGTCACTATTTAAAGTCAATGGCATATATTCAAACATGTTTTTATGCCTGTTATTCTTTACTTGCAGTATGCTACTCACAATCTTAAAGAAGATATGCCTCCTCAAAAGCTGACACTTAGATCTCATGTGTTCTTTATTTTGTTGAACCTCTTCCCATTATATTAAGCTCCTTTTGTAGAGATTTAGGCCTATAAGAGCCATTCTTGCCCACACTGATGTTATTCCCCAGGGGGCAAGAGCGACTATACAAGCAATCAAAACATCAAGATGAACGAGCTGGGGACATGTCATCATTCCATGAAATATAATATTAAGAAAAAGCCTTAGGCGATCGGTGACTTGGATTATCAGGATAATCAGGACGCTCCTCTTTAGAGTAAATAACTCCATCTCGATTAAATTCTTCGTATAAGTTAAAGCAATGCCTCTCGGCAATACTTATTCCTCACCAGATAGGTCTGTTCAAAATTTTACACAACGCCTCACGTCGATCACTTTTAAAATATATACTTTTCTGATATAACTTCCACGGTAGGCAATGAAAGAGATTGTCTACGTGTCAAGTAACTTACTATACATTCTCATGTATTAATATAATTAGGAGTTCTTTGCCTGTATGTGCATCACGAAAACAAACAACAACAGGTCATGCTTTCATGCACCTGTTAACATCCATAGTCGTTCTGGGGTTGTGAGTATAATATCGTCCAAGACATCATCTTCTTCCAACTTTTTGCCACGCCTAGTCATAATCAAAGACTTATTAAGGGACCCGAGTGGCCGAGTGGTCTAAAGCACTCACCGTTACGGATCACTGCCATCTCACCTCTGTCTGCGTCGGTTCGAGTCTCGGGCTCGGCCAACGTGGGTATGTGAGAAAGCTTGCCGGTAGCTTCTCGTGGGTCGGTGGTTCTTTCCGGGGTTTTCCCTGGTTCTTCCTCCACCACTGGCCGCCATGTATAGCCTATCTTGTGCTGAAAAATGGCGTTAAACCTTATAACAACAACAACAAAGACCAATGCCGGATTAAACCCTGTGGAGGCCCCTAGGCAGTTGAAATCTCACCCCCCCCCCCTCTCGCAAATTATCTCCTAATACGTCAAGATCAAATCAATAGTATTTTGATCCGTTGTCGCAGGGCCCATAAAAGGGGTGGGGCACATAGGCCGGTGCCTACTCTGCCTATTTGGTGATCCGGCACTGACGAAGACTTATTAAAATAGTACTAACAGCTGCCTCGCTAGGCGCTCAGCATTAGGAGGTTAGTGTTAGGACTGGTCGGCATGATGTCCCAGTGCTAGACACTATAAACTGCCAAACTGCAGTCATCGCAGCGATATTACTCAAAAATTGTTAAAGCTACGCTAAAATGCAACACACACACACACACACACACACACGCGCGCGCGCGCATGCGCGCCACAAGGCTTACTTTTAAGTTTTAGTATCTATATTTGTAATTTGATTTTGCTTCAAATGGTCAAATGTGGTGGTAACATAAAGGAGAAACTGCCAAGGTTGCCCATCGTCCAGGTAAAAATTGGCAGAATATCTTCTGCTAGTGACCTTATCGGGAAGCATCTCCGGTAGCGGCAGCAGCAGTAGCTGCTAAGCAATGGCAACAGTAGTGGTAATCGTATTTGTTATGGTAGCCGCTAAACAGATTGGAGCTTGAGCGACGGTTAAAGATAGTATTTAGCTCAAATATACGTCAAAGATGTGAAAATTTAGCTACTTTTGATGGCACGGTGGTATCGCACTAACAGACTCCTCAGTGCAGGGCCTCGGACAGGGTAGGACAACTATGACTAAGTTCTGCGGGCTCACAACAGTCGGGGGTGGGGGGGTGGGGGGTGGCATGGCCATCACAAATGGCCATCACAATTTGTAATTCATAGGGGTCTACTGGAGAATTTTTCTAGGGTCCACAAATCCTGTCCGCAGCCATGTCTCAGTGTAATAAAACGGGCATGATCATTAATATTCTGACTGACATATATTTTCTATGTGTTCTACACCACTCTAAAACGACATCGCTGTAAACACGGTAAACCTGTATCGTTCCATGTACATGTACAGCCTTAGAGTGAACGGGGACTGTAGGTAATTACTATAATAACATTAGACAACATACACATTAGTAGCATAGTTATTCTGTAAAATTGTCCTCAAAATCAGGCTGATTGGCAACAGTCTTATAATAATGCGCTAAATACGTTCATGAAACTTAGACGAGAGATATTAATGTTATTAGGATTTGAAATTTGTGTACAAACATCATTTGTGACCCACTGGACTCCAAGACTTACTATGCTGACCTGGAACAAGGACAACAAAAGGGCAAGGCACATTCACTTCTAGGTGGGTGATACGAATGGTCAAATGGCCAGTATGTCAGTGAAATTGTTGATATGAGATAGCCGAATGAAGCCGTCTATCTAGAACAAAAGGTCAGATAGTGGTGGGTAATTATGGAGATATCAGAGGTGACGATTTTATTTTCTTGTTTGTGTTTTTATTTGCTTTTTTGTAATGTTTGTATCAAAATCCGTCGCGTACATATAAGAAACACTTTTGATCAGTTTGAACAAAAATGTATGAATAAATGTTAAAACATATAATTCATTACACTTTCCTTATCTTTTCTTATCCTTTCTTATTTTAAATGTGCCACCGACCTGAAAAGTTCACCATACAGGAGATCAACGAGTATCCATCTGACGTAACTTTATCGCTAGAGGAATGGTATAAGAAATTGGATAATATTTACCTCAACTTTGAAACCTTCTAAATTCAGTGAACACCAAGAGTACTTTCATGCCATAAACAGCACCAAGAAGTAAATTTTGTCAAATACTACTATTAAACCGCCCCCCAACCCCCGCCCATCTTTAAAGTGTGAATCGAGTCGAGCGGAACTAATGTCTTATACCTGATTACAATACTGTTATCATCGATTATGCTAGTTGAAACATTTCTTCGAATGGATCACATAAATTAATTAATTTACCATTGTTGTTTGTGATTATAATGAAATGAGTTATCTATCGATTGTGGGAATTCTTTGAGACTGCAGATATTATCTATGGTGAAGCACCGAGGCGAAAATTTTTGTATTGAAACGATTCAAATTCCAGAACGAATTTTCATCAGTCTAATTCGGATTAGGTTATATTGAACAAACGTTCATTCGACGGATGAAATAAAGTAACAGACCCCAGGCGAGTTTAATGAAGATAGCTGTCAAAAATCGATGCCACTTGTACTCAGCCGAGATTGTACATTCTGCTGTTACTTCAGTCTGCCTCTGTTCTTTTTTCGCTTAGCGAAATATTAAAAAATCCTAGCATTGGCATATTTCTGCATGTGCAAAGTTACGACGTCTGTTTCCTCCGAAGCTTGAATAATTAATTACACGTAACTTCGCGATGTATCGATTGATTATTTGGTGAAATAGCGCACATAGCACGCTGAAGAATGATTAGAGCCGAGGCAATCCGAGTCAAGTGCTTTACCTAGAGACACTTTATTGCAACAAAGTCAGGCTGGCTTCGGGAACATTCGAATCCTAAACTACGTAGTGAGAATCCGGTATAAGAACCAATAAACCATTGAGTGTGAGTCCGGCATTCTTACTGTTGTATTACATTTGTTGCTTTTCGAGTCAATTTTTGCGATATTTCACTTCAGTTCTAACCAATAGATGTATTAAGTGTGTACCGAATTTGATTAAAGCTTAATTGTTTCTATTTAATATAAGCAATCGTTTGATCAGTTAGATGATTCAACTTAGCTATGCTTCTTGAAAGATTCAAACATTAATTATTTTTTTTTTTTTTTAATATTTCATTACAACAACTAACAAAGAAACACATGCCAGGCAAGATGCATGGGTTCGCGTATTTACGAGAAATAGTATAACCTGCAACTAAGCATGCATCAGACACTACTTTGCTTTAAGCATTAGATAATTTCATACGTAATACATTTATGAATAGAAGGATTGGCGGACGGACGGAGAGAGAAACATGCAGATGGATATATATCTTTATATATGTCATAGATGGAGAGATGGGCGGACGTAAAGACAGTTAAAAACATAGATGGATAGATCGATAGATGGATGGATGGATGGATGGATGACCGAACATACAGGATGATGTTAAATCACCCACATATACGTGAAAGCATACCTCATGCCATCTATGCATTCATTGTTGGAGTCTGTTGTATGTGAAAGGGATGGCCCAGTGTCAGAGGGATGTTTTTCCATTCATCCTCATTTAACAAAATTAATAAAGATAAATTGAATCTCCAGTGCTTCACCCATCAAATACAAATTGTCACAGTAATTAGACTGTATGTAGGTGTGAGGAATGCGAGTTCTGCTCGGTGTTACCTTTGTAATCATCGTCAATATATTACAATGTTAAGACAGTTGAGTATCTCACGCAGAGACCCACAAAAATTAAATTTGTGTTGCTTAAACAGATAATGTAGTGTATGTATGTATGTATGTATGTATGTATGTATGTATGTATGTATGTACGTGCGTACGTACGTAACTGTATGTCTGTATGTATGTATGTAATATTATCATCAACATCATTTTCTTTTCTCCTCTTAGTGCGAAGCAAGTGAGACTGATAGAGAAATAACTTGATGTTTAATTACTAGGCGCCTCCTCCAAACACACACACACACACACACACACACACACACACACACACACACACACACACAACCATAATGATTCCACCATTAGTTTCCTTCTATGGTTTGCTTCGGTTATAGAGGACCTTTTAGACATCTAAATTTGACAGTGACTTAATTGTGTATGGGCCAGCATGCTAAAACATAATAATGCCTGATCCGATCAACAGCCAGGGATTTATCCCATGTTAACGAGTCTTTCGAATTTCCCCTTGGTATGAAAGGCGTCAAAATTTAATTCCACCATTTGGCACACAAGTTCGCGTTCATCTTGAAGCTACAAATCACTGGCGCAGTTATTAAAACCTCAGAATATCAGCGATTAATTTCACACATTCGCTTAGAATATAATACTTGATATTTACCGATTTATAAAAAAATTATCTACAGATCTCTTTCCTCAAAGAAATAAGGCCCTCGCATCCTAACCTGCACACAGATGGGTCGATTGATGGCGCCAACATCGCTGTTCGCAATGCAGCACACCATAACACCACATCAATCAGGTTACTGGATGGAGCCTTCACTTTATGTGTGCAGAAACAATACCAATAGATCTGTCTATAAACTATATCTAAACATCACGAAAATTCATTTTAAATGTTTCAGATTTTCTTCGATGTTGAAAGCCTTGCAAAAGTTTAAAATTGACAATCACATTTATTAGTATTCCAATGCTTACAGAATCACAACTTCCTCATTACATTCTAAAAGTGTATTCTTTTTCTTTGGCTGTGTAGTGACATCGGTATAAAGGGTAAAGCAGCCAAAGCTGCCATGTAATCACCCGTTTCTGAATGATAGTTTCAATATTATGATCTTTAAGTATTTTATTAGCTGTCACGTTTTATCTATTTAGCAAAAGAAACGTGGAATGAAAACTCCTTACTGTGTTTTCGGTTTAACGCCATCTTTTTCAGCTAATGATGGGCTATACACGTGACTAGTATATTTGGTGGATAAAGAATCAGTGAAGACTCTGTGAAGACTCTGTGAAGATTCACCGACCCACGGGAAACTGCTTTCAAACCATAGCCCATGCCCGCGTTGTCCATATGAGATTCGTACCTTCGCCAACAGATGTGAGATGTGACCTGTAAAGGGGAGTGGGTTAGAATTCTCGGCCATCCGGGTCCCCGTCTGCAAACAAGCTTCGATACATCAGACATCTTACTGGAGAATGCTATCCACGTTTTGAAACTAAAAATCGCATATACGAGGTGTTATCGTGTTTCTCTAGCATAGGAGGAAACGCATATTAGATCCAAATATACACCTAGCTGGACAAGAGAGACAAATACACAATTTGGCAACGTTGGCCCTTGGGATAGGCAATGCCCCTCGAGACATATCCTGGAAGCCCGGGGATATGCAGTGGTGTGCTATCAACTTAATTCTAGTTGACAATGTGCCACTAAAGAAAATCTTGGGCTTTTAAAAAGAATGCATTATATATATATATATATATATATAGCATATATATATATATATATATATATATATATATATATATATATATATATATATATATATATGATTCTACAGTTTCAACATTCACATTTTATTTTATTTACCGTTTAAAGAATTTTTACATGTTTACCGTTTAAGTTTTATCCTAAAGGAATACACGCTTATATCCTTTCGGATGAGTTTTCTTCTTTTAGAATTTTGAATCTTTAACAATTTTGCAACCTAAAATTTAAACGGGCATGTGTCAATGTCCTTATACATACATACACGTACGTACTTGCATACATACATACATACATACATACATACATACATACATACATACATACATATACATACATACAAACATGCGTACTCATTTTTATTATAACGTATGCAATATGAAAATCAATTTTTTTGTGAAAATAGCCTCATTCTAAAAGGCGTCACGTGACGGAGTTTAATGTTTTTGAGGCTGATAACTCACTTTTATAGGAAGCATCCTTCATTATTGTCATCTGAGTGCATTATAGGGAAGGTAATATTTACTTCAGAGGAAGAACGCAGTTTTTGAGTCGTGGGTCTGATTTCCCAGAGCAGTCATATGCGAGGGTCATTGGTGACTCACAACTATGTTCACACTGCGGAACGCTCTCATGCTGTTTTTATGAAAATAAAGTAGATATGAATTTGCAGGGTCGTGGTTGGATGATAATGAATGAAACGAACAATATATTCTGACGAAATAGTCTCTAAGTCTAGGGTAATGACAGAAAGATGCCCAAATGATATAGATCATATACACTTGCTTATAAGTCGGACCCAACTGCAAACGACACAGATCCAGATCTGCAGTTCCATAACGTGTCAGCTGATCATGATCTATATTGTTTGCTCTAGTGATTACTCGTAACATACTGCCCATGTGTTAATCTACGGCAGAACTAAATCTATGAAGTTTACAGTCGGATATGACTTAAAATTGAGTACGTACAGTAGGTATTCGCTGTATGGCATAGATGTCTTAGAATACGGGTTTTACCGAGGTGACTCTTGCATTGAACTCGGAATCAGATGGTTCAGGTCATAAAAAAGGCAGGTTAAGTGCAGGCTTAACCAATCTGACCCATGATGTGAATAATAAATTGTTGTGGCACTGCCTTGCTGTTGGAATAAACAACATTTTGGAAACACAACACCTTTCACCATAAACAGGGTTATAATTTTTTTCTCCTTTAGGCCTGTCAATTGGCTGTTTTTATAATTTGCTATCTTCCAGAGGAAAGTGGTTAATATATTGGGTAAAATATGTAATCTATTAGATTGTCGACATTTGGCTTTCCAACATGTTCTTTCCACCAGAGAGTTAAAAACAATATATATTATCGCTCAAATCCGCTCCGGTGGCCTAGTGGTTAGAGTGTCCGCCTCGGATGCGGGAGGTCGTGGGTTCGAACCTCGGTCGAGTCATACCAAAGACTTATAAAAAGTGGTACTAACAGCTGCCTCTATAGGCGCTCAGCATTAAGAGGTTAGTGTTAGGACTGGTCGGCCTGGTGACAGGATAATGTAACTGAGTGGGACATCATGCTACATGTCTGCGGCATGATGCCCCAGTGCTAGACATCAGTATAAACTGCCACACTGCAGACATCGTATCGATTTGACTGAACATTTTTTAAAGCTACGTTAAAAATCCATATCCATATTATCGCTCAGTTGTGAACGCATGCTAACTACCCTAATTATTTACTCTTTCTTGTGTGCATTCAAGCTCAACGTTGGATCCACAATTAAAATGATTAATGGATTACCACACCAGCTTATGTCTCTGATAAATAAAATCACTTTTATTACTTTTTTGTTTGCAGTCCAAGAAAGTATAAAATATAATATGTGTATGTAAACGTGCCGAAATTTTAATGTACATTTGAAAATGGTTGACGAAATCTTACAAATCTACATATCTATTTTGTCAAATACAGCTACTCACACATTTTACAAATATTTCACCTTGCTGATATCCACATATTGTGTGCCACTAATTACCGCTAATAAATATTAAATAAATATTGTCAAATAAAAAATAAGTTTCTTAATATAATTCACTTAGAAGTGTAAAAGACCCTTACGCTAAGTATGCTTTATATATTTCCAGGGTCGTGGAGCTTTTGCATCACTTTGAAGTGTTCGAAATAAGTAAATATTTGCTGATGTCGTATAATAATAATTTATCGACAACTTGGTTCTAGATAAGGTTTCGCTGACCCCACCTAATTTAATTGTTTATCGATACATGTTGGCGGGCGCCAAAAATGTGTGTATACAACCCGCTGATATAAACATGCACATTATCTTCAATGTTCCCGCTGACCGATACGTTAAATTGTACTCAAGCGTTTAATGTCCTAAGATATAGCACGTGCTCGTAAAAAAAGAGAATTGGATGAAACTGAACATAATTAAACTGGACTGTGCATATAAATACAAGAAGAAGAAAAAGAAGAAATAAACAGTCAGAAATATGGCTGAATTACGTCTCGTGATGATACATGTATCCACCTATTAATATATCCTTACGGTAACGGTAAGATAAACAAGAAAGATGGATAGAAAGAAAGGCGAATTAGTCAAACAGACAAAATAGAAAGAAACAAACAGAGAGATGATAATGTTAGTTTTATGGTCTTGAAACAGTATGTTAGAACGCTGGAAACTGTCATCGTGTCCAAAAGTTCATTGAAAATTTATATTTCTTTTCTTTTCTTTCAAGACGGGTTTCTTTTGTTGTTGTGGTTGTTTAAGACAAGTCGTATCTATCACTTTAGAGGAAAGCAGTGAGTCATAACCTGCACCTTCTGTCTGGGAATAAACAACACTTCTGTCGATTTTCAAGGTATGACCTTCGTCTGACATTGGCTCCTACCCTACCTGAATTATTTGACAGATCTCCATTCGTATGCCAGAGTGGGGGTAACGACACCATTACAAAATCGTAAAACCTGTTTTGTCGAGTCAGCATTTGCATTTTAATCACGGTAAGACCTTCTCTATCTGTGTATGTTTAAACGCAAATAATACCACTTTGTGGACCGATATGTGGGATGGGTTCTCAGGTATCAAGTTACACAGGTGTGTAGATATCAGAGTGAAATCGACGAAGATTATATCTGTTGTGAAAATGACAAACGAACACACTCAGCTGAGATCGTCTTATCCCTCTGCCTGCTTGTAAAAATCCATTCATTTATGGATTCATCAATAAATCAGCCCAGTCCGTCCGTTCATCCGTCTATGTATGTATGTATGTGTGTGTGTGTGTGTGTGTGTGTGTGTGTGTGTGTGTGTGTGTGTTTGCGTGCGTGCGTGCGTGCGTGAGTGTGGATAGATACACATACGTATCTGCATAATCTGCATAACATTGCAAGTTCAGTTATGTGTGAAGAATCACTCCCAAAGCGAGGTTATACCCTACGCATATATATATATATATATATATATATATATATATATATATATATATATATATATATATACTGCCCCAATGACGACATCGAGAAGAACAATAGTTTATATCCAGCTACTTGGATCGTTTGTGGTTGATCTGACATTCAGTGCCGATGATGTTCAATCGGTATTTACGTATTGCACACCTAGATAATAGGTATTTAGGCGTTTTCATTAACCCCGCGTCTTGATTCTCCAATGGACCAAATCAGTTTTCTATATGCCGAGTGTGTATCTGGAATATTTTAAAAGCATGAATGAAGCGGTGTACAGCACACATAAAACTGCATTTAAACGAGGATGGGGAGGGTGGGAAGTTGTTTGAATATGTTTCGTTCTGACACCTCCATGTATCCTACATTCACTTCCCTCCAACCAGGTAATAAAACACTTATGCGGTCTTATGTATATACGTTCACTATATCAATATCAATTCATACCGTTTACAATAGTACTTCATTATTGTCCAATACAGAAAAGAAAATGGGACGTATGAAATCTACTTTTAAAAATGGATAATATTTGAATAGAAAACTCAGCCGTTTTTCTAAATGTTACCGACATTAATGTAACATTTTTAATTGACAATTCTCTTTGATCACGAAGATTTTAATTACGTTCCTACCACTGAGAACGTACGCATAATGTAACACGATAAAGATACTGTAACAGAATACATTTTTGTGTCAAGATTTGTCCTTTTCAGTTAATTCATGTGGATAAATCGCAAAGTAAATCAAGAAAGTTCTGCCATAACAGAGCTGTTACAGAAATATTTCAAGCTGAAATGTATCTAAAGATATCGAGCAGCTTCTGCACACCTGTTTTTCAAAAAGGTAATTATTTTTAGACACCTGACGTGATTCCTTCTAACACGTTTCATTACCCGCAGTAATACAGGTGCATGGGAGCTAGGAGTTGTTGTTTTGGTGTACGAAAACGGTCAAAATTACCAAAACCGTTGCAACGGTATACAACTATATGTTACAACGATATCCATTGATCTCTACGACGATATCCGCTTATCGTTGCAACTCTAATTTTGGTTCATGTAACACAAATTTTTGCCGTTGCAAAGATATATTTTACCGCTCAAACACCAATTTTAACACTGTTGTCTTTGCAATGACATTATTTGCTTGTTGCAACGGTATTTCAACGCCAAAAAGTACTGAAACACCCCTCAAATACAAAATATGATATACAGTTGCAATCAGTGGCGGAGTGAGTAGGAGGAGATGGGAGGCAAGGGGCAAGGGTGTGGGGCGCAGTCGGGATCCTTTTTGAAGCTGAAATTGTCAGAGTACATGTATTTTACCTCACCTTAGCGTAGCGGGTGCAATTCGTTTCAAAACTTATCTTTAGATAGTGGAGGGGGTAATGGAGGTTGGCAACCGACATAAAAACTGTTCTATATGGCGCAGTAGGGACGCTACTAAAGAACATTGCTCCAGGGTGCCTCGGTAGGAGAGCCACTAAATAACATTGCCTCCGAGCGCTCGGACCCTCTTGCCACGACGGCTTGCAACACCGCAAATTAACATTGTAATGGCATATGAATCCCTTTGCAACACAACCAGAGCGATAAATTACTGTTAAGATTGCTGATGTTATTTTTGTGAATTGAACAATAACCGTTGCATGAACAGAATTGGACGTTACAACGATATTTGAACACTTTTGCAAGGATATCAGTTGTGTTGATCATCGAACATCATATTTCAATTACGTTAACGCATCTCCACCGTAAAGATTCGAATCCACGCCTTCTTCTTTTTCAAGTTAACCTGCAATGATTGGGTCTGGATCAGAGGTGGGCAAATATGGGGGGCCAACCTGGTTTTATCCGTTTTAATTTACATAATAGAGTGTGGTTTTAAAATTACTTATCCGTCCCACGCCCTGCTGAAAGTTTCCCATGCCTGGTCTGGACGCTCACGCGTAACCCGGGGCAACAATTTGATTCTAGTTAATTTCTTGGGCACATACTCAATTGCTACAGTGTCTATTTTGTTCCTATTTTTAGTCGGCTTGATGGACAGTGAAACCGAATGAGCTATGTAACCGTATCATCTCAGCAGTTTCCTGCAATTTTTTGAAATTGATTCTTGAATAATAACAATTCTATTTCCGTTTAGGGGTCCTTTGCTTTCACTGATGCACATGTCCCAATAGAGTTAGAATAATTTCTTGTTTGAAATTTTAATTTAATTTTTCTGAACGGGCCGAGAAAAATTGTAATGTTGTAGGTCGACCATCATTGCGCCATTCGTTTTGTTAAAAAATTACCGCCAAGAAGATTACATTTATGCAAAATGGGAGAAGGGCTGGAAACAGATTTACCAGTTTGAAAGCTAACGTATCAAGTAATCATAACTCAATTAACCTGTGTTTATTCTATACTTTCTATAGCTAGTTTCATTTGCTAAGACAAACATTGTTTTTATTTTGTTTTTAATATTTGGCGAAATTAAATGTTCCTTAGATCGTAGTATTCAAACCATACACGTATGAATTAATGCTAAATTACGTTGTATCTCTTATTGGCTCCTATTACCTGTTTTGGACAGGCATGTAACTCGATGTAATGGCGATGATACTTTAAAACTACAAGTTTAAAATATATATATATATATATATATATATATAATATATATATATATATATATATATATATATATATATATATATATATATATACGATAAAATTAAACTATTTTCGCCGAGCAGTCAGGATCCAAATAAATAAACCCAAATAGTGTCCTGTTGTCCCACAGCATTGCTGTCCCTTGTTTTTTCGATATAGGTGTTCGATAAACTAAATAAAATATGTAATAACGGCTTTCTTACGGCGTAAGACCAATCTAGATACCTCTCAAATTAAATCCGGCATTTGTCATATATCGCAGTGTCATTTTAGACTACCTATTCAACCTTTCTCCCCGACCCCACCAACACTTGAGTTTTGTTGTTTCTCCAGAAGGACTATGACCAGGTAATTCGAAGCCTTCTTTATGTACATATGTACCATCATGTTATGACTGCATAAGACATTGTTGCAATGTAAAAGTTTAGTACATTGCACATTTTTACCATCTGCAGGGGCGCTCAGAGGAGAATGTCAAAAGTAATACCCCTGCAAAACGTGTCTACTATATGATTAAGTAAGGTGCAAGTTAGTACAATTTTTTATAGTCCGATTAGTGGTCAGGGAGGAGAAAGAGTAACATATGAACGGAAGGACGGTCAAACGGAGGATGTCACAATATCCCCGATTTTCTTTTTTCTAACAGGCTAGGAATTTATTCAGACTTCCCTTTTTATCGCTATCTTTATGTTTTTTGGGGAATATGGACTTAAACGTACAAGATCACATGTAGTAGGACAATAAATAAAAGCAATAACTATTACCTGGCATATCTGATTTCAAACCCACGTTCATTCAGCGAAACATACACACTAAAAGTTTGTATTGAATTACCCATACCAATCTGATATACTGACACAGGGGTAAATACAAAAAATGTTGCCGCTGTATGAGTAATGCGTGGTGACAAGAAGCAATGATTCTTTTAAGATGCTGAGATAATACCAAGGACACAAGTATCAAATTACGGACATTTTCATTATATTTCATGCGAAAAAGACTTTCTGTGTAATTTCGAGGTATCTTAACGTCAAAAGGTTATTCCGTTTGGGACATTTAATATTGTTTAACGTTTATGTTCCTTCTCAACACATATTCTGTTTCTATAGACACACATTAGCATTTTACCAAGGTTTTGTATTGCTATAATATATATTTAAAAAGGAAAAGATTAAAGAATTATGCAACATGTACTTGTTGAATATCTAATTAGAAATCTGTACGAAACAATAAGGTCGTGTTTTTCAGGGTAGTGTTTATATTAATACTGGGGTCATACACCAAGGACGATGGATATGTATTGTTTCTATTAATATTTGGGTCATACTCTAAGAAGGATGGATATGTATTGTTTATATTAATACTGGAGATATTCACCAAGGGCGATGAGTATGTATTGTGTATATTAATACTGGGGATATGCACCAAGAACGATGGATATGTATTGTTTATATTAATACTTTGGTCATACACCAAGGACGATGGATATGTATTGTGTATATTAATACTAGGGTCGTACACCAAGGACGATGGATATGTATTGTTTATATTAATACTGGGGTCATACATCAAGGAGAACGGATATTTATTGTATATATTAATACTGGGGTCATACATCAAGGACGATGGATATTTATTGTGTATATTAATAATGGGGTGATACATCAAGGACGATGGATATTTATTGTGTATATTAATAGTTGGGTCATACATCAAGAACTATGGATAGGTTTGGGTCCTAGAGTTTAAAGTCCTTCCGGGGTGCTCCAAAGACTATCTTAACTATGCATGTATAATCGTTGTTACTCCATGATCTATATAAAATTACCTGTAAAAGAATTACCAAATAGGAATTTTAAAAATCTGAACAATGCTGTAATCTATCTTCACGTGCTTGCACGATGTCTTAATACTGATGATGTCACAGAAGCACGTTACAGCTAGAAACTGGGCTACATGGTAACACAAGTATAACCATTAATTAATATTTCATTGTGTTTCTTTTTCTTCTTTTTCTCTCGTCGATACATCAACCGACTTATATCTATATTGCATCTTTATTCCCTTATATATTGCACTGTATATTACCCAGAGACTGTCCTAACCAAGTGTGAAGTAATTATCAATATCGGAGATAAGCTTTCAGCACGTGGGTGGAAATATCAGTTTTGCCTTTTGTATCTTGGCAACAGTTCTCATTGCGTCTAATTCAGTTTGTCATAAGCATTTTCGGATAATTTAATGTTTACCGTTCTCTGTGAAACCCTGCAAACTGTGTTCTCCCATTGGGATAGATATAAATAATGTTTCACGATTCTGTGAAAAGACTATTTATTATTACATCAACTTCACTGCATATATAATTGTATATTACGCACCCCACTGCTGACATCATATATGCTGCGCCGCATAATGCACCTGTCGACCAGGTTCTTCGTTATGCGTAAGACATTTATGATTTCAAGCGAACAACGTGGAGGCTGAACAGGTGGCACATTATGCGACGGCATATCTGGATCTTCTGTTCTCAGTCGGATGCTTTTGCGACGAAATTTCTGGATCTTCTCTGTTCTCACTAGGATGCTTTTGCGAAGAAATATCTGGATCTTCTCTGTTCTCAGTAGGATGCTTTTGCGACGAAATTTCTGAATATTCTCTGTTCTCAGTCGGATGCTTTTGCGACGGCATATCTGGATCGTCCCTGTTCGCAGTTGAATTTATTCGTCATACAGAGCATTGAGTATTGCCCATATACCTGTTTTTGCCTTTTTCCCATGGGCGCCCGCAGCATTGGTCAAGGGGGGTCACGTGACCCCCGGAAATCACACTGCACATATGTGATGTGATTATGATTTTTAACGTAGCTTTAACAATTTTTCAGTCATATTGCTACGATGTCTGCAGTGTAGCAGTTTATAGTGATGTCTAGCACTGGGGCATCATGCCGC
>JAECUM010032547.1:0-18152 GCA_016617855.1 Megalonaias nervosa | reverse complement strand
TATGACATTCTTGCGATACATGAATCGTACAACATTCGAGACAATGAATGCACGATTAACTTCTGAGCGCAAGTAAAGTTGAAGTATCAATTTAAGACGAATAAATTCAACAAATAATTACAAAGTTACATCAATGAATTTATTGTTTTGATTGAGACAATACCTTGTGCTTTTCTGAGGCTCCCTCCCTTTTCTATGAAACCGAATCTCTCTTTCCGTGTCCCTCAACCTTCCCGACACTCGTTCCCTGGACAATTTTAACGAGAAAAGTACTTTTTACTGATCTTGGAGCCTTCTTCCCGTTCCACATAACAATTTTCGCAGTGAAATTACTTAAAGCCTTGATTTTCGTCTGGGAAATACACCCCCTCGTTTAGCTTAGCCAGTCAGGATTAACTTTCTCTAACCTCCAAAATTTTAACACTGCCATCGAAGTCAGAATAATTCCTTCTAGTCCTCTTTTATTATTAACTATTCTGGAAAATATCATTTTAGGACGCCTGTTTCAAATAGCCCAAGATTTCCTAAATTTTGTTACTGGCTTGTCTCTACTTTGTCATTTCCTCTACTTGACAATATTTTAACATATCTGTCGGACCGTAATCCAAGCCGATCCTAATTAAAATCCAATCCTGATCCCAAATAAAAGAGGTTAGCCATTGCTACCAATTTATGGCGAGCCTAGACCATACGTCAATCTGAATAGTTACGTGTCACGCTGACCACGACAGAATATACTGCGAAAATATCTACAAAAGTTTGCACCATTACAGATGTATTAAGCCTTTTTATCAAATATAGCTCTCTTAACAAGAGCTTTGATACCTACAAATCACTGATTCCATGCCGTCTCCTTTTAAAACATTATCGAAGTTTGTAAAGTTAGCGTAGAAAACAATATTTGTTATTCCTCGGTAAACATATGCCTCTGTATATAATTCATACATGAATCTGTTGGCCAATGTAGCCACACATATTAATTTATTTTAAATCTGTGTGAGTACCTATGCGACAGTACCTGAATGTGTGTAAGTTACATCTATTTTTTTTAAATTTATATTTCTATTATTTTTTAAAAAATAATATAATCGGTTACAAAAATTGAGGACCACATGGCAGATGGGTCTTTCAAGACCAAATGTGGTATCTTCGTTACAAAAAGTTTATTATTATTATTATTATTATTATTATTATTATTATTGTTATTATTATTATTATTATTATTATTATTATTATTATTATCATTATTATTATTAAACATTAGGTATATAGGTATTATATCGGTCCTACGATTTGTGTTTATTATTTCATGACTTCACGCTGACATAATGATGAACAGAGACACACACACACACACACACGCGTGAACTATTTCATCGAGCAGAGACACACGAAAATGATATTTTCATAAAAGTTATTTAATACGCATATGAAGGCTTGGGATGTAATGACCGAATGATTTCTGCTGAATCTTCTTGGACTTGTGACAAAAAACAAAGGTTTTCATGAAAGAAGTGAAATTATCTGTAGAGTATTAGTGAGGAAAATAAAAATCAAAGGCATTAAATTACTTTTTTCAAGTCCAGCAAACAAATCATTTTAGGACAATAAAAATTAGTAAATTAAATAGATATATAGGACAAAATTTTAATTGTAATGCTTTAATTACTTCATAAAACAGAGCCATACGATTTAGTGATTGTTAAAAAATTGAAACGACTTCAAATTCGACCAAGTTTAAACTTGTACATAAGGTATGGGAAATGTTCGTGAAATTGACAGAAGAGTATGAATATATTGCAAGCTAATAACAAATTGATAAATGTTAAGTTTGCTACAAAATTATAAATTAAGATAGAATGCCCTTAAACATCTTGGATCAACTTATAACTGCAGTGATTGATATTTCGGTGCTCGTCAAATTTTACCATTCTCTATCTATCGCTTCCTGATTAAATAACTTTGACAACGAGATCACTAAAATCACCAGATACACACAGAGACATTGGGTTTACACATAATGTTTTCAGGAAAACTTCCCATAAATTCTGTTGAAGCTGATGCATGGTCTGATTTAAAGGCCGAATGGGTTTGTGTACAATCATTAAACTGTATGGCATTATTTAAAACATATGAATGCAAGTTTTGTATTTAAAATGGAGTCTCTTATCTATTTATCTAAGAAATTCAGTTGTTCTTTTCCCAGTAGATTTGAATCCATTTTTGTGATCTAAATATAAGAGGCAGTGGTAACTGTAGTTCGTGAGATCTTTAGGTAATGCAGTGAAATAAGTCTAACAAGAGTCTTGCCCAAACTTGAACGACAGTGTATACTCTTTCAATGGTCCATTTAATGAATAGTTAATAATGAAATTGTAGATTCGGCCGTTTTAGCAAGTGAATGGTTGATCAATTCCATTTTACAAACTGGTTAATAGGTAACTATTGGCTTGAAGCAAAATGCCATCTAATACCTTTACCCTGCAAATAAAGACATATCATGTAATTTCAGTTTTCTAATAACTAACTCTAGCTGACACACAAAATACATTTCATTTAACTCTCTATTATGCCTGTAACGTTCCCATCTAGGTCCCAAACTGAACATATAATAATTGTGGGGTTTTGTTCACTACATGACTTCGTTTTACAGTCTTATTACGCTGATTTTAGATTGATTGATGGTATTGTAGTATTTTGAATTTAAACCGCTTTCTCCCTTTTGATGGGAAAGAATATTTACGTTGTTTACAGTTTTGCACCGGTGCCGCAGGCTGTGAAAAACACATTGTGGAACTTTCTTACTACATAATGTCATTGCTGTGATCTACGACAGGAGCATACATTACAAAAGGACCATATTAAAAGACAATTCTCTGCAATGCCTGTGTTTGTATCCTTCTTTATTCGTCGATGCGAACTATTTCTGTAAATGACAAATATGAAGGGCATACATAACTATCAGATGCGGCTTCACAGAAATGTCTTGGAGAATAATGATCTGGATTATGCACATCTCTCTCTCTCTCTCTCTCTCTCTCTCTCTCTCTCTCTCTCTCTCTCTCCTTGAGATACATGAATATAGATAAAGTAGGTAGGTATACGTTTTCCTATGAAAAAATTCTTAATTCTATGAATCTTATGAAGTTCGTACATTTATGTTATTTCTCGTTAAGGATCATCAACCCTGAGCAAGTGAATCGATATTCTCTATTCGGGTACAGATTATCCGAAATTTCGATTGTGATTTTGAAGAAACATGAGTGTATCACATTCCTAAACTGTCTGGTAAATTTCAGATAGATTCATCTCCCTCAGTCCATTTTCAAGCCAGCCACTCCAGCAATTGTTTTCCTAAAGGGGAGATTATTATCTTGGCAACGTTTGGGATGGTAAGTAACATAATAGTACTTTCAGATATCGTCATTCACAGTGCTATGGTAAGACTACCCTAAAAGTAATGTCAAGAATTATTGGCCTTTACACAGATAAAATATTTAAAGTTTACACCAATGGAGGATAGGGCCTTTATCACAGTCCTTCCATTTTTTCCCCAATAAAATACTCTTATTTCTTTTCTCTCCTATTTCCCATAGTCGCGTTTCAAACTTATCCTGACAACAAACCAAATTAAGCACCTATTTTAGGAAACGTAATGCAAAGTCTAGGTTACCTTCATTGATGTCAATAAAAATATTTCCAAACTGAGCAGAAAGTTGCAATACAAAGTTCATGGATATTTATCTTCTCATTAGCTAATAAATGTCTCACAAAAACATGATGTCCAAGTCCGTTTTTTGTTGGAAAACAAAGCGGGCTCTGCATTTTTTTCTGGATTGGAGGAGTATGCCAAGATTTAAAAAACCACAATTTTGAAATTTGGTCCGGACGAGTAGAGGTACAAAAGCATCCACAAAAATTGTAGTTAATATACACCATCGGCAACAGACAAGTTGAATCTTAACGTTAGATTGCTTTCTGTGCGCGGTCCTTTCATGCCAGGGTTATTTTTTTGCTTCTCTTTCGTTTCTTTTACGCTCTCGTTTTCGTAAAATCGCATGTTGCCTACATGCCCTCTCCTGCCAGGTTACACATGTACAGTAATTGGTGCTAAATCTTAGTTTTATTGTTGCAAAAATAAATTAAAACCCTTCTCTTGTTGTCTATCAAACCTGGGTGTGTATTTAACCTTGTTGTCACTATGGCATTCAATTACCCTGCGTCGTCTTCAAACATTTACCTCAGAAATTACGTGGAGTAAATGTTGAATACTTAATGTTAGCTATATGTGTCATTTTTGATAACTTGATTATTCATACCTTTAATGGAGATTATTCACTTAATGTCCATATTCGAAAATACGTTCAGTGTCAGCATTTTTTTAATGTACGTAACGTATCTGTACGTGGTCAGCCAAGAGGTGAGATCAAGTGTAAACCAGATTGAGTGTCGCACCCTATGATGTTACAAAGAAAGCTTTGCGTACCGAATAAAGAATCATTGACCCACCCCCTGCACTTATCATGATTATATCCTACGTCCGCTTCACTTGACCCAATTTAGTACCAGTCTGCCATTGTAAACGTCTATAGTGATCGATAAATTTTAGTCTGGAAGTTTTGTGATGATAGATAAGGTGTACACCACTTAGCAATCGGGAATGAACAGACGTTGGAAAAAAAAAACTTATTGAATGTTACATTTAGAACAACAATTAATATTTTACTTAAAATTTACCAACGCATGTGCTATACTACGTTGATGCAAACTTTTTAGCAATACTACGGTGATGTATACAATTTAGGAATACTACGTTGATGTATGCCTTTAAGGAATACTACGTTGATGTATACCTTTTAGGAACACATCCTTGATGTATAACCTTTAGGAATTTGATTATACCTTTCAGGTATGCGACGTTGATGTATACCTTTTAGGAATATAACCTTGATGCATACATTCTAAGAATACTATGTTGATGTATACCCTTTAGGAATACTACGTTGATGTTTATCTTTAATAAATACTACGTCTGACGTATACCTTTCAGGAATACTACCTTGATGTATACCCTTTAGGAATACTACATTGATGTATACCCTTTAGAAATACTACTTTGATGTATACCTTTTAGGAATACTACGTTGATGTATACCTTTCAAGAATACTACATTGATGTATACTCTTTAGGAATACTACTTTGATTATACTTTGTAGGAATACTACATTGATCTATACCTTTTAGGAATATAGCCTTGATGTATACCCATTAGGAATACTACGCTGATGTATACCTTTTAGGAATACTACCTTGATGTACACCTTTTAGGAATACTACGTTGATGTAAACCTTTCAGGAATACCACGTTGTTGTATACCTTTAAGGAATACCACGTTGATGTATACTCTTTAGGAATACTACTTTGATTATGCTTTGTAGGAATTTTACGTTGATGTATACATTTTAGGAATACTACGTTGATGTATACTCTTTAGGAATACTACTTTAATTATACTTTGTATGAATACTACATTGATCCATATCTTTTAGGAATATAGTCTTGACGTAAACCTTTTGGGAATATTACGTTGACGTATACCCTTTAGAAATATTGCTTTGATGTGTACCTTTTAGGAATACTACTTTAATGTATACCTTTTAGGAATACTGCCTTGATGTATAGCCATTAGGAATACTACGTTGATGTATACTCTTTAAAATTGGCTACGTTGATATATGCCGTTTAGGAATACTACGTTGATGTATACCCTTTAATAATATTGCTTTGGTTTATATCCTTTAGGAATATTGCTTTGATGTATACCTTTTAGGAATACTGCCTTGATGTATACCCATTAGGAATACTACGTTGATGTATACCCATTATGAATACAACGTTGATGTATATCTTTTAGGAATACTACCTTCATGTATACCCTTTAGGAATACTACGTTGATGTATACCTTTCAGGAATACAACAATGATGTATAACCTTTAGGAATACTACATTGATGTATACCTGTTAGGAATACTACGTTGATGTATACATTTTAAAAATTGCAACGTTGATGTATACCTTTTAGGAATACTACTTTGATTTATACCTTGGATTACTACATTGATGTATACCCTTTAGGAATACTACATCGATTATACCTTTTAGGAATAATAATTGATGTACACTCTTTAGGATTAGTACATTGATGTACACCATTTAGGAATACTGCCTTGATGCATACCCTTTAGGAATACTACGCTGATGTATACCTTTTAGGAATACTCCATTGATGTATACCTTTTAGGACTCACGGTACTAATTCAGTTCCCACAGTAAACCTATGCAAACACCATGATATTAAAAATTCAGTAACTTAAAATTTCTGAATGCCCATGATCAAACCTACATTTATCAGTATAGATGAAACCTGGATGTCAGCTTCTGTGTAGAGGAAAGGATATGAGCCGCTGCATTTTCTGGATCTGCATGTGTTTGAACCATGTGCTTTCAATTCCGCACCAAAGAGTCAGGTGCTAATTTTAGTACTGTTTCCAAACTCAAGACTGTTGAATGACTGGAATTCCATCAATCAAACAATGTCTCTGTTGTTTTTTTTTCCACTTACAACTAGGATAAGCTCTCAAAAGATTCTTTTTCCTAAAACATAACTTACATTATTAACCAATCCTGGCCAGCCAAACCCATATACACTCTATTTTATGGTCACCCATTTCCAGGCTGGTTCCCATTTTTCCATACCATTAGTACCGTGTGTCCTTTAGGAATACTACATTGATGTATACCTTTCAGGAAGAGCATATAGTATCATCTTACTTTGTACGTGGATCACATAAACCTGCGCGCCTCTAGTTGAACATGGTCCTATTACTTTTTAGGGAGGTAATAATACAACATGGACACATTAGTTAAGTCTTGAAAGAATATTTTGTTTGTTTGTTTGTTTTGTTTATACTAACCACAGCGCTATCGACTCTCTTGAAACTCTGTCAAATTAAATTATTTAACAGATATACAAAATATACAAGAATATTTATCATGACTATGGCTCGAATAGAAGCAATATTTCAAAATTATGGATATCGCGCATTATTGGTTTGACATTTGGTGATCAAATGACCTACTTAAGCATTAGGAATATCATCTTCTCTTTCCGAAGCGAGTCGAATAACTTCGACTCTCTGAAAGAGGTAATCGAAGTAATAATTTCCAAATTGGTGAGCTTTTGACAAACGAACATCCGGGTAGACGTGAGAAGAGCAGTCTTATAACATGATAGGTCTTGAAAATAACACTTGACGTTTCAACAATCAATGAACTACCAGAACATGTAGTTTTTTATTTTATTCCTGCAACTGTCATGAAAAATTGAAGAAATCATTAGAGTTCATTGGTATGCAACTTATGTTTTCTTTGCTGTTAGTGATGACTCGTCATTTATTCATTCTGATGTTATAAAGTTAGGATGCAATAATAATCACAGACTTGAAGGCAGTTCAAAATTACCATTGTTTACATCGAACTTTTTTTTCTAGTACGCGGTGGAAAAAAACGAGGACGTTTCAAATGCAACAGAAGGAGGAGCAAGAGAGCCATCTATTTCTCAATGTATAGTGTTGTACATTATATTCTAGATAATTCATTGTCTCTGTGTTAACAATAACCACAATAATAATGCTTATAAAAACAAGAATAATAAAACAAGTAATCATACATAATTGATTGCATAATAAAAAATGAACAAATTATTCAGTTGAAAAATAGAATAAATCATGATTTTAATTTATTTTATTTGCATGTGGATACCTTCTTGAAGTCCTCTTGATTTAAGCTAAAAGCCCATATGACTAAGCTAAATGGAGCTAATACCGATAAGCGCTTGGGGTAGTGGGACAATATTTGATTTGCCAAGATAAAGAATGTTTATGTAATACACAATTCGTGCTACAACATTACGTCGTATTTGCTCACAGCCAGCATACTGAGATAAGGTAATCTTCGTTGATACATTTCACCTCAGTATTTACAAACACAACCAACCCAAATAACACTCAGTGCGTGGGTCAACCCTTTATACATATAGCCAAGCTGTTTCGTCTGTAACGAGCAGCAGCTCAATCATTCTTAGCCACATAAGCGACTGTGTGCACAAACAGGAAGATGCCAAGCGATTACTCTGCAACTATCACCGTAAGAATTATCAGATCTAATCCTTAAAGATAAATACGGAACACCTGTCAATCCACTACCTGTTTCCACAAAAACCCCGCTGACATCTCATCAGGAGACAGCTTAATTAAATCTTTACAAAGGAGGATTTACTTACGAAATTGCACTTGCAGAAATCTGGTTTTCAACCCTAATATATGTAACCTCCTTCTGGAGGTATCACAATATCTGGACAAACCCTTCAAAGATCTTCTCGTCAAATATTTTCTTTGTTCAAATGACATATTATAAAATTTTCTTGTTTACAAAACGTTTCAGATACAATTTAAAGACTTACGCCTTATAAAGCGGGTAAATTCTGTCATTGTATATTTACATATCCGTGACGTGGCTCGAAATTAGAGTTACATGTAATCGCATAGATATGTAAGAATAGTTATACATCGGTTCTCTTCACAAATTCACATCAACAGCTACAGCATGTGGTAAAAGTAGGGAAAATAACTGCCGATAGTTTATGTACATTTCAACCCAAAACGTCCAGGACACAATAATCAGATAATGGATCTATCAGAAGACCACATTTCTGAACACATAATAGTAAACGCTGCCTATGTGGCCAAACGTCAAGTCTGTATGCATCCTATAATATGTAAATTTACGTTTTTGAATGTCTCATTTAGTTTTTCAGAGAATGATGTAGACAGTTGTACAAAACTTGAAATAAACAAAATTGGTAAGGCGCCATGGTTATACTCAGACTAGTTATTTCAGTACCGTTTCTTCTGTAGATTACGATTTTCATGAAACATTTACGAACAAACAAAACATTAATAAAAAACTTAAGCGACTTTCACAAATATTAAAAACTAAGATCTCTGAGGGTAAGTCAAGAAATCTCTAGTTCAGCAATATTTCCGTTGATGAGGATAATTATCAATAACAGTTAATACAAATGCTGGCCTATAAATTATTTGTGAAACATGATCTTTTTTCTCTTCTTTAAAATCAAAGACATTAATTGTTTTGTTTATTTCTTCCAGGAATATTTATAGCATAAAAAATTAATCAACATTCATCGTATCTGATCACAAACAACCAATTAACTCCCTTAAACTAAAAAATTTGTTTATTACCTATAATTCTTTCACCTATAGTAACATTGTGCTTAACTGGCCTGCTGTCTCGATAGAATTCAACCAATTACGAATTTAAACTAGTTCAAATCTCTCTCTCTCTCTCTCTCTCTCTCTCTCTCTCTCTCTCTCTCTCTCTCTCTGCCTGCCTGTCTGCCTACCTACCTTTCTATCTATCTATCTATTTATCTATCTATCGAAAAATTATGTCTGAATTCATATTACAACAAATCCAGCAGTCCGCAATTTTCAAACGTGTCAAAATTCAAATTAAGTCATTTAGATAATGAGAAGCGCATTAAAAGAAGATGTCTACCAGCTATAATCAGATTAATTCCCTTATTAGACTGTATGCTCGTATTCAATAAATTTTAGTTACAAGACAATTCAGAATATAGCTGTTTTTATTAGATACCACGCAGATTATGGAAAACATACGCTATTCATAAAGAAAACTATTAAGATGTATGCAACAATTTATCTAATGCGTGGAAATTAAATAATATCACACTTAAACTTGAATTTGACTCATAATACATTTCTTGAAAATCTTATGGTTCTACTAAATGTTACAATCTAAAATGTTGAGGATGTATTTCGCTTATATATTTTGTTGAAAGCAAAAGGTCAACAGAAGGCGCTAAAACAAAATGTCGTCCAACGATCGTAGACACGCTGTCGCAGTTGTACTTCTCGCATTGGCCCAAATAACTGGCAGTTTCGATTTATCTTCGTACTTTTTCAAATTAATTGACATTTAGAGGAATTTATGTAAGAGTTCACTGTAATTATGAAGAAAGTTATACCAATAAATGAGTTCGGTCGCTTGGCTTTGGTTTAGTGAGTAAATTATCGTGAAAGAAGAAAATTATTTGAAGGTAATATTCCGACAGGTAAGAACAATTGATTTTCTCGGATCTAATCCTTCATCTTTGCTTAACATTCTTTATTTATACAGTCATAGAAGTTCTGAAACTTAATCTTGAAAAATCTATATGTCATTATGTTACTTGAAATAAATACATAATCCTAAACAAAGTTTGCGACCTGCAAGGATTGTATTTATTATCGAATTTGAAGACCTAAATGGGCTGAGATCAAGTCCATCACATCTTCGAATAAACCAAACAGCTTCAGACTGATTAAAAGCCACTGTTGATCTCATAGTAAAATTATTGCATTTCATATCTTAAATTCTAAAAGTTGTTGTCAGCATTCTATGTATCGTGCATATGTATGAGAAGTGAAAATGGACTTTTCAATAACGCCATTGTAAAGTTTATTTCAAAAAGACGTTTTACGGAAAATAGAAACAATATAGGAAAATTGAGGTTAAATACACATGATGTTTTCCCGTCAGATTGCGACAGTCGCGTTGCGTTCTCAAGGTTATAGAGATAATGGCACTGGTACTGATTTAGATGGAAATGATAACTCTTGATGAACACAAATCATGCTTTGGTGACAAATTCATGATTTCAGCGCTACAACCCGTTCCGTTGCATTGTTTGTTTCAGTAAGGACAAGGACGAAAGTATCGGGCAGAAAATAAATTTCGAAGAATAAACATCTTTTGAGATATGCTTAATTAAAACCATCTTCAAATTTTCAAAATAAGCCACAAAATTCGAGATTGCATGACAAACTGAAACTAAAAGAAAGACATTAAAATCACCTTTTTTAACTTTTTAAACTTCTTGATTATAGCTAAACTTGACATAGTACCTTCGCATTTTTTACAAATTATTTTATAATAGAATACTATAAATTTAGGATAAAATACGTAGGTACTCGACTCTGCTTTTAGCTTAAAGTCATTTTTTCACCAAAATGTCAAATATGGTTTCATACTTGTGGCGCTTTGATGGTCACGCTTCAAGCTGAACACTTAGAATGTCGCATTGTTAATAGTTAAGAGGGTACGGAAACTGTACAATACATATCGTGATCGGTTGACCAACAACTTATTATTCTTTATCTATACTGTCTAACCTGTCATAATCAACATTTAATTTAAAACACACTGACAGGAGATTGCAAACTCGTGTACATTTAAATACATTATACAAGTCGTTTTGACAAGAATAGTCATCTAAAGTCCTTTATCGATGACGAATTCTCATCAAACCCCGCTCTGTTCTTGTAAATGTGCGGATTTGTTTCCGAATGAATGTGTTCGCCTGACACATTTATTGATTTACAGGAGTCAAAGTGACTATAAGCTTTTCAAAACCAGTCTATGTAGGCCATCTTGGGATTCCTTGTACATCTTAATCTAATTATTTATGTAAGAAACCAAAATACCAAGACAAAATTAGCAATTTAAGAGAGATTTGTAAAGAACATGTCTTGACCAATGTAACATGTCATGTTCGGCACTCAGATTCATGGCTGACCAATGAAAATTAACTTGTCCGGCGCATAACAGCATACAATGACCAATGTAACATAACATGTCCGGCACATAAACTCATGGCTGACCAATAAAACATATCATATCCGGCCACAAATTCCATGGCTGACCAATGTAACATATCATGTCCAGCACATTAATTTATGACTGACCAATGTAACGTATCATGCCCGGCATATAAATCCATGCTGTTATCCGCTGAAATTCACCTGTCAATTTAAAATTCACAACAGTATTTACTTGTAATTACGTATCCTATTAAGTACTATGCTTAGTAACTACTAACACTACTACTACTACTACTACTAATGCAGCAGCAGTTGTTGTTGCTACTATTAATATTAACCAGTAATAATCATATCTCAAAGAGTATTAATGAAATCGAAACAATATGCCAGCACTAGAGACCATGTTTCCAAATTGCCGTTTTTCATCGAAACAGTAATGCATTCAAATCTGTATAATTGGTTTTTTTCTGCACTTCAAGTACTTTCTACAATGTTTGTTTTGTTCTAAAGGTATTTCAAAATTTAAATAACAATCCATCTGAATAAGGGGAGATAAATTCGAAAGATAAATTAATGTATTTAATTAAAGTTTCAACACTACAAACAAATCAATCTTCACAAGCATTTTGTTTCTCCTAATAAAGCATCGATTCGGAATGTCGTTCGTCTACTGGCCAACTCATAGATTCAGCTTATACCTAGGCGATTGCTTGCAGTTCTAAGTATGTTAAACTTGTTCATCTCAGTAGGCTGGTTGTATTTCAAGTGATGTGTTAAATTCCATAAGTACGCTGGTCAGTGAGAAAAATAAGAGATTTGTTTAAGTATTAATATTTCGGGAGTGCAAAAAGTACTCAATGATTACAGCTAAATGTTAACAGCCGACTGTTACAGTATGTCAATACTTATTGCCCAAAGCCTCTAAATGTGTACAAGTTTAATTCGGATGATTTTTTTTTACAAGCTGGTAAATATGTATTTGAATTTACCTTAACCATCTCGTGTTTTAAAAAAAAAAAAATCCACTCACTTCAACAGAGTTTGAATCATTTTGCTGTAATTCTTCGAAACAGATCGTTTTATCAACGCATTGAAGTTTAACACCGTAAACATATGCTCTCAGAAAAAAACCCCAGCACAGTTGACAATTATCGCTCCTAGTGCATTTATCTTCTTTGAATGAAATTTGAAACAGCTTAAACATCCGTACGACTGAATCAGTATCTTTTATGTACATGATTTTCATCGTATTTTATTATATTCAAATCTCATAGATATGCTTGTAGTGTTTAACATTATTTGTACAGACTTTTTAAGAATCTACTTCATATTTTTTAATGCTGTCTCTTTTCATCTGGAATTTCATTGATTACCCTGCAAGGATACGGACTGTAATGTTATAGATTGTCACTGAACATTTAATGGCATAATATGTTCAGTAAGTCCCCGACACTTAAGCTTCATCATATCCTTTCCATTTACGGGTACATACTTTTATCGTTCATTCTTTTCGTCTTCAAAATATTTTCCACTTTGTATATGTCACAATACTTGTTTGTATGGCAAGGTCTCAATATCCTTTCTGTTCTAGTTTTCCATTTTCAATAGACAAGATCTTCTAAAATTGCTTGCCTTATTTTAAATACTTCGTCTTTAAACTTCGAAAAGTTGTTTTGTAATTTGAAATCTTATACTGTTTCGATGGTTTTTAATTTAGGCATCTCAAGTGTACCTGTGCTCAGGCAAACCGAATAGAATGTTTTTTCGGATTTCATGTTGAATGAAATACTTGCACTTTCTGTATTTAAGGTTGTTACAAACCATTCCACTTAGATGCACTTTTATCTGAGCAAGTTGAAAAGTATTCGATATTTTCCTTTGTATCTATTCGGTTTTGTGTTCATTTATTTAAGCGCCTCCTATATCTCATCTGCCTTTTTTGTTTTCACTTTCTCAGTCCAAGAGTACTTTTGAACCATTACAATATATATAATTTTGTAGATATTTTTTGCAATACATTCTGTCGTGGTCAGCGTGACACGTAAACATTAAGATTGACGTATGGTCTAAGCTCGCAGCTCCCGATGGTTAAACTCTCTTGTTTTTGGGTGGGGGTGGGGGTGGGTGGGAATAATTGAATTTTAATTCAAGTCCGCTCGAAAACGGTGAGACATATATGTTAATGTAACGTCATGTAACGGGAAATGACAAAGCTTAGACAAACCAGAGTCAAAAGTTTGGGAAATCTTTTGCCATTTGAAACAGGTGTCATAAAATGATATTTTCCAGAATAGTTATTAATAAAGGTGGTCCAAAGAGAATTATTGTGACTTCGATGGGAGTGTCAAAATTTTTGGAGGTTAGGGAAAGTTAGTCCTGATTGGCTAAACTAAAGGAGGTGAGTGTGTTCCCAGATGAAACTCAATGGTTAAGTAATCGCCCTTGCGAAATTAGTCACTCGATTTTTTTCTGCCGAAGGAGGAAGTTGGCTCCGAGATCAGTAAAAAACATCTTTGTCGTTAAATAAATCGTCCAAGGAACGTGGGTCTGGAAGAATTTGAGAGACACGGAACCAGAGAGAGATTTGGCTTCATAGAAAAAGAAGCGAGTCTCGGAAAAGACATAAACGTATTGTCTCAGCCACATACAAAATGCATCGATGTATGTTTGCAAGTATTTGTTGAATTTATTCGTTTAATTATTTGTTGAACTTATTTATTTTAAGTTCATACTTTAATTTTTCCTCGAGTTCAGAAAATAATCGTACTGTCAGCTGTCTTGAATGTTATAGAAATCATGTAGTGTATGAATTTCATGCATTACTCTAATACACATTGTGAGAATTAATTTATTTGTCTTAAATGTTTATGAATCGTGTGTCCTAAAGATTTCATTTATTTCTTCTGATACGAATTGTGAGGAGTAAAGTATCTCTTATTATGTGTATCATGTATGCTGAGAATTGATTCTTCTATGTCTGGAAACGTTAGTCAGTTCATCACTAATTGGCACGCAACGTAATTAGGAAAAGAAGTGAGGTCAATTCATTCATTTGTGTACTTAAGCTGTGAATTCTCTCCACAGAGAAAATCGGCGTTTGTCGACCGTCGATCGGCATTGTTCGACTGGTAATTTTTAGTCCACAATGGGACATAATAGTTATCAAAGATGTCTTGTTATGTCATACTTCCAGTTAGGAATGCGAGTAGCCGCTAGAAAAGACACACATTCATGTTAGGAGGTTGTTTGTGTATCAGATTATGTTGCAAACAGAGCATAGCTTAGTTCTTGTGAATTACGATATTACACTGTTGGAGAGAGAGAGAGAGAGAGAGAGAGAGAGAGAGAGAGAGAGAGAGAGAGAGAGAAGAAGAAGAAGAAGAAGAAGAAGAAGAAGAAAAATAAATACGACAACGCCAACCTGTCACTAGCAGTGAGTTGGTACAGACCAGAAGCAACCAGGTGATGCTAACATACCGGCAATGTGAGTTTGATCAGTCATTTTATTATGTGATGAAATTTGTTTTATCAATATAACAGAACGGCTAATAACAGAACGGCTAATTGAATTTGGCATACTTTCTGTAACTCTATTTCTAAGAGAAAACGAACCATCCAAATGTTATGTTTAGTTTCATTTTGTTTATGCAATTGATTAAATTGTTATATTTTACATACGGGGGTGGGTGGGGCTCTTGTTTCATTCTATATCTCTGCTACTCTGCTCAGAACTCTGTTATTCCATCCATTAATTTCATATATTTTTATTGTTTACTCGATCCGGGCAGTTACACAGTGGTCGATCATCTGTTAGATAACGAAAACAAAATTACCGCAAGGAGTGGAAGAACACACGTCCCCCACCTCTGACACCCATACACCCACACCCACACACAAAATAAAAAAATAAAGATATAAATATATTTATTTATTATATATATTTATTTATTTACCTATATATATATATATATAGAGAAAGAGTATATATATATATATATATATATGTTGCTATGCTATATAGTATATATATATATATATATATATATATATATATATATATAGGTAAGTAGGTAGGTATGTAATGCCAGCTGTCATCTAAGTGACCATCTTAAACTCTTTTGCAGGGAGATCTCTTTCAACTTAGCTTGTGTAATGTGTAGATAGATTGCTTGTGTAATGTGTAGATGAGTGCTTGTGAAATGTGTATATAGAGTGCTGGTGTAAGGTGTAGATAGAATGCTTGTGTAATGTGTAGATAAAGTGCTTGTGTAATGTGTAGATAGAGTGCTTGTGTAATGTGTAGATGAGTGCTTGTGAAATGTGTATATAGAGTGCTGGTGTAAGGTGTAGATAGAATGCTTGTGTAATGTGTAGATAAAGTGCTTGTGTAATGTGTGGATAGAGTGCTTGTGTAATGTGTAGATGGAGTGCTTGTGTAATGTGTAGATAGAATGCTTGTGTAATGTGTAGATAGAATGCTTGTGTAATGTGTAGATAGAATGCTTGTGTAATGTGAATATAGATTGCTGGTGTAAGGTGTAGATAGACGGAACAGTAAACACTTTTCCATTCTGTATATTTTCTTTTGATCTCGTTAGTTTAATTCCCTTATTAGACTGACATTTGTGCAAGAAACTGGATTTTTCCAGGATTAAAGATATCTTACACATTGTTCATTATTTTGTACTGCAAAGTATGCTTTTGATGGGCTGATTTTCTTTCCCTGCTGTCTCTGATACGCCGTATCCGGCATCTTAAGTACATCTGCTCGATAAATTGTCTTTAGGCGTTATCATCAAGCCAACAGACCACTCTTCTTCAACTGGTATTTTCATTTTCAGCAATTTATAACGTTTCTTCACACACTTTAAACGTATTGCTGATTTCACATTTATGTCAAATTTTCTGCCATTCCTAAGGCTGATTCTAAAACATCGACTTCATTAATGTGATGCTCGGCTCACAAACCTCCTTTAGTGCTAAAGTATCCGCGTTTTCACTGACACTGTCTCAGCACGGGTCAGTTGTATTCTTTGTCTTCCAGCGTTACTAAAAGGAACCAATAACGTATAATCATGTACCCGAAACAAAGTTCTCTGTAAAAATGTGAACCACAGATTCTGCATTAAAATATTCTCCATATACAGGTAAATATATATATATATATATATATATATATATATATATATATATATATATATATATATATATATATATATATATTCGTTCTCGGAGGAGGAGTTAAATTTTAATAGTACTAAATAGTATGTAAAAAAACCCAATAGGCTCTTTAATATGTTCAATTAGTAAAACCTAAAAGAAGAAAATATAAGTTACCATTAAGATTGCATTTGCTTGATATTTCTGGTAATCATGGAAGATAACTCAGAAATAAATGGGATAGTAAGGAAATACCAGACACTCTTTTTAGAAGTACATACCATTTAAACACAATTAAATGCATCATCTAGATAGTTATTTATTTGAAGCAATTGGCATATCCACCCAAACTAATGTTACCGAATACAACCTATAAAACGAATCATTGTTTTCTAATTAACACCAGATGTTTCAGGGCGAAGAGTGAGATGAGTTATTGCGATTAGACATTTCCTTGGTTGATAAACCTGTCTTCTTCTTCTTCTTCTTCTTCTTCTTCTGTTTGATAACTCTTTTTAAAATAAAAGGTTATCCTGTTTATTCTCTATGTTTCAACGTTACAGAAGCAGTTGCGGACACTGACGGTCACGAACGAATAAAGTATAGGGCTTTTGAAAAGCGGGGGAACACCCATGCGCTTTTTCCAATCAAATACCGGCTAAATATTTCTTCAACCATCTTGCAGACCTTTTTTTATCGTAAATCGTGAAATTCATTACTTTAAAAAAAAGACACTAGACATTTGGGTTATTAGAATTTTTTCCTAGATATTTTTAACTTTTCCAGAAATATCAAATAATAGTTTACGCCTGTAGAACGATAAATTAATTTTCTGGTCTGCTAAATTTGGCGCTATCTTCGATCCAATTAACGAAATTAATGTTCCGTTTCAATAGTCTCAGATCTTAAATTTGAGGCGTATGAATCACAGCCATGAAAGTATTAAAGTATAGAGGACCTCTCCACCTAATGATGATAGCAGTAATTTATAGATGAACTGATAATAATGTCATGCATTCTTGATGGAAAAAAACTCTGCTTTTTAAGAAACATACACAACTTCTAACACTGCAAAAGAAAACTTTATGTAGCAGGAGTATCAACATTGAAAGATATAGATCTAAAATGGGGGGTTGGCGGGACGTTAGCTGAAAATCGATTTTCATACGAGCAAAGAAACTTAAATTATTCGTCAAAAGAAAAACTAAGTGTATAAATATCGAACTGCTGGTTGATATATATATATAT
>JAECUM010032546.1:0-15485 GCA_016617855.1 Megalonaias nervosa | reverse complement strand
CAACACACTCTCAAATACATTGACGTCTTGCCACACCTCGTTCAATCGTACAACCAATCTTACCATCGGAGCATTGGACGTGCCCCCAAGAAGTGACTCCCGACAACGAAGTGACCGTCTTCGAGCGCCTGTTTGGACCGTCCACGACAGTGCCTGTCCCCAAGAAAGGTGAAGTGTTGGCCACGGGAGATTGGGTACGCATTGGCAAAACCAAACGCACTTTCGACAAAGGTTACTTACCCAATTGGACCACCGAATTGTTTCGTGTCACTGAACGTGTGCGTGGTCGTTATCCTCCCGTCTATAAATTAGAGGACATGAGCGGGGAAGTGTTAAAAGGAACGTTTTACTTACCCGAGTTACAACGTGTGACCAAAAAAGAAGACGACGTGTACGAGATCGAAAGCATTCTCGATCGAAGAACTCGTAAAGTAGGAAAGAAACGTGTCAAAGAAGTCAAAGTACGTTGGAAAGGATATCCTCCCAGTTTTGACTCTTGGATCGACGCTTCGCAACTCATTGACTATAAAAAGAAGTGACCATCATGCCCTTCAACACAGTCTCAGCTACTGCAGTGACCACTCCTTCCCCCAGTTCTTCTCTGCAAGATCTACAAAAACAACCCTTGTGGGTGTGGTGTGGAGAACGTGTGCCTAAAACTCAAATCGTCTTTTTCTGCCAAATCTTTGTGGTGTATTGTGTCATCGGTGCTGCCATTGCCAATTTGAGTTTGCAACAAGGAGATAAACAATTGTGGACCATTTTACTCAGCAGTTGCATTGGTTACCTTCTTCCCAATCCGTCTCTGAAATATTCCTCTAACGGAAACAACAACAACGGGAGCCTTGTGTCCAACGTCAGTTCCAACAGTCACCCTAACCATCCTCTTTTAGACACTCCTCTCACTTCCAGTGACTCCTCGGATACTAGAACTGTGGAATTATGAACAACCAATTTTACTTAACGTTACCCAGTGACAGTTCCATGGAGGTGTTTCCCAATAACACTTTGTGCTGTTTCTCGGCCAAATTACCTCAGGCCATCCGATTGGATCACGAAGCCCGTTGGGAAGTGGCTTTGGTAGAAATTATTCACCCTACACAAATCAAAAACATCGTCGAAAATCAAAACACTTTGACGATAGAAGTTTGTGACGATCAAGTGCAACAATTCATGGATGAACGCGCTAGTGGTAGTGGTGTAGCTGACTTTATCAAAACACCAAACCCCATAACTAAACGAACCACTTATCTGTTGAAAGTTCCTGCAGGTTATTATTTTAGTGGTCAACATTTGGTGAACACCATAGCTGAGAGGTTCAATTTCATGTTTAGTAAAGCTTTGGAGAGAGCCAAAAAAAGTGTCACCATCGAGTACCACAAAATATCTCGTCGCCTACTGATGAAATTTTCTGAGGACAAAGTATTGGCCATTACATTTTGTCCTGAATTGTATGACATTTTGGGTGGAGACCCTAAGTTAATCAAGATTGCAAAAGAAATACCAGCCGTGACCAGTAACGTGGATTTTGCGAAATATTTTCGATTCCCTGTAGAAATGAACCTAGGACTGAATTTGATTTTTGTGTACTCCGATGTGGTGGAGTACAACGTAGTGGGACACACCTCCGTACCGTTACTGCGTGTCATTCCTTTCAAAGTGGATTCTGCCACGAAGGCTGACGAGGAAGGTGGAAACACCTATCACGTTCACCGTGAATTTGTAAATCCTCACTATTTGTCCGTCAGTAAGCCGTATTTCGACACTGTCAACATTACTATAAAAGGAGATCTGGGACAAAATATTCCATTCACCAAAGGGAAAGTCACAGTGAAACTCCATTTTCGAAAACGATTACTCTAACTTTTTGTCAGTCATGTATCCTGTGTACCAAGGAGTTGCTCGACAGCGAGGACATGGTTTAGGTGATATGCTCAAATCGGCCTTTCGTACAGTGGTTCCCATTTTGAAACCGATGGTGACACGAGGATTGCACGCCTTAAAAGATGCCGCGTTGACACAAGGTAAAGAATTTCTCCAAAATGTCGTTATTGACAAACAAAGCCCCAAAGAAGCTTTCTTGAGAGCAGGCAAAAATGTTTTGCTTCAAACGGGCAAAGACCTTTTGGGTCGGCGAGAAACTCCTATAAATGCCCTGGGCAATGCTGAGTTAGGCATTCCTGCTTCCCTGAGGCCACAGCAAGGACAAGGCAGAAAAAGACGACGAAAACACCCTTTCAGAGGACTTCACGCCCCTAGAGCTAGAAAGACAAAGAAAAGAAAAACCGTCCGAGAGTTAGACGTTTTTGATTATTAAAAAAAAAGGAAAATGATGCACCGAGAGTCTTGTGCTTGTTCCAAGTCGGAACTGGATCTGTTTGCCATGCCACCCACCATGATGACGATGCAAGAATCCCAATGGGTGGAATTTCATCCCGTCTCCTCTTTGGTGGATTCCGCTCCCATCGAGTTTGAAATCAAAGGACAGCCCGAAGATTACATCGATCTGAATAATAGTTACTTGTATCTAAAGCTGAAAGTGATCAAAACCGACAACACCAATCCCGGAGCCGATGCCGCAGTAGCTCCCGTCAACAATTTCATGCATTCCTTGTTCAGCGAAGTGGATTTGTACTTGAATAACAAACTGATCAGCAGTAGCACGGATACTTACCCTTACCGAGCGTACCTAGAAAATCTCTTGACGTACGGAAAAGAGGTCAAGAACACTCATCTGGATGCTTGCGTGGTATGGAAACCTGACACTGCAGGTGAGAACACGTTTAACGACAGAGCCCTGACAGCCGATGACGATCCTCACAATGTGGGTTTTAACGATCGTCGAAGGAAAATCCTGCAAGGTCGTAGTTTAGAACTGATGGATCGTTTGCATTTGGACATGTGGTTGCAAGAGAAGTATTTGCTGAACGGAGTGGATATTCGCCTGAGACTCAATCGCAGCAGTGTCGCTTTCCATTTGATGGCTCAAGCCAACGAGTACAAAACCATCATCCAAGAGGCCAGACTTTACGTGCGACGTGTAGAAGTGTTACCTAAAGCGGGAAACGACATCAGTCAAACATTGAGCAGATCGACCGCCAAATATCCGATACGACGTGTCGAAGTGAAAACATTCACCATTGCTGCTGGACTCCGATCCAAGATCGAAGATCATCTGTTCCAAGGACAGTTACCCAAACGTTTAATCGTTGGTATCGTCAGTAATGCAGCCTTCAACGGAGCCCACGATCAAAATCCTTTCCAGTTTAAGCACTACAGAGTGTCCAAAATGAAGTCAGTCGCGATGGCAAGACTTTGTGTACCAGACCCTTCGAACCTAACTTTGCCCAGAAGAATTACTTGAGATCGTACTTGTCCCTGTACGAAGCTACCGGACAACTAGGAACCAACACCAGTCACGGTATTTCGTACGAAGATTATGTCGGAGGTTACGCTTTGTGGGCTTTTGATTTCACTCCAGACCAAGGCAGCGACGAGGGACATTTCCACCCTATAAAATCCGGTCAACTGCGTGTGGAACTTCAGTTTGCAAACGCTCTCACTGAGACGGTCAACGTCATCCTGTATTCTGAATTCGATAATACCATAGAAATCAACAGTTTGAGAGAAGTCATTCTAGACTATTAGACACAATGGAAGACTCCTATCCCTCTTTAAACAGTGGAGAATCTTTGGACATGGAATGGGAGGATAGCGTGAAAACAGAACCCCCAGACGAAGTCAAAGAGGACGAGGTAGTCAAGTCCAGATGGCCAGAACAAGAACAACATTTAGTGTCCTGTTTTGCTAAACACCTAGCGGATACCATTACGGAATTGTCCAAGAAATATTGTTACGGATGTCAAAACGATCATCCCAGTCAAATTCAACACGATAAATGTATGATGATGAGTCAAGAAGAAAAATTGGACGAGTATCTGGACGAAGCTTGGAGCCTCATCTCAGAAGAAGAAGTGTTGCATGAGTGGTATAAAGGCTTGCGTGATCTTTCCTGCCCTCCATTGACTACTCTAGAGATCTATCGCATCGAAGCTCTCTTAGCCCAGAGTGCGGAGACAAGGCGAAGAAACGGCTACTTGACAGATCGTTTCAAACAAAAAGTCAGAATTGAATTGATGACTTATCATTACCTGTGAAAAAAACAAAAACAACACAACAGAACATGGATACCTGGGAACTTTATTACCTTTTGAACAATAGTTCGTATACTGCTTCTTGGAATCCTGTCGTGTGCGCTAAAGATGAACTACCTCATCGCAAACCTCAAGACCATCAAGCTTATGTCGTCAACACGGACGAAAGTCATCTTCCAGGCACTCACTGGGTTGCCGTCTACTTCCCTCAAGAGAATTGTGTGGAATATTTTGATTCGTATGGATTACCCCTTTGGAAGACGATATCATTGACTTTATGAGAAGAAATGCCCAGACGACACGATACAATAATGTGAAATTACAAGGCACAGATTCCATGGTGTGTGGACAATATTGTGTATATTTTCTTCATCAACGCAGTCTTGGATATCCTTTAGAACATTTAGTGACTTATTTTGATCGTCACTCTTCTAGAAACGATGAGAAAATAGATCGATGGTTTTGTGACCATTATAGTTATCTTTTGTCTTTAGCTAGGAAACGTAGTGTACATCAATGGCCTCATGACTTCCATCAATGGAAATCTCACATGATTTCACAACGTTGTCAACCTTGTCAAAAATAATTTGTTTGATGTTACTTGTTACTTGTGACTTATGACTTGTTACTTGTTACTTGAATAAAAAATGTTGTGTTTTGAAAAAATGTGTCTGTCGTTTGTTTTCAAAAAACACTGTGAATATATGCTCTTTGACTTCTTTCTATCCCTCATCATGACATTCGCTATCATAGCGTTCCGACACTAAAACCGAGTAGGGATGTTTCCTATCGCGTCCGCGTTTGAACCATATAAAGCGGGTGGGTCTCCAGTCTGACCATTCACTGTTGACTCGTCAACCTATGAAGATGCCTTCCAGACTAGCCCAGCTGAACGAAGCTTATGTCAATTTGCATCGTGTCAGGCTAAACCTGATACCGAAGCCTGAAGAAATAGAGAATGTTAGAATGCTCTCCACAGTCCAAGGTCTGATAGAAGAGATGTTTAGAGAGGAAATTAAAAAAGAACAAGAAGAATGGACTGAGAAATACAGACTTCAGAAGAAGCAGAGAGAAGAACAACAACAGCAGCAGCAGCAGCAGCAGCAGCAGCAAGAACCAGACAGAGGTTTTGTGGACTGTCGAGTAGACACCAAAGAATTCTCTTTCTCTTTTCGCAGAAGCAGACCGTATCCAATAGGAAAGCCTACTGCCAGACGGGGACGCAATCTTAGACAGTAAAAAAAGATTGCCATTACTTCCGTGAACACAAAAAAAACAGCCCTTTTCAGGGCTACCCAATACTCTCGAAAAGACATACTCATTCAATTTGCCAAAATTTGTCATTAGAAAATAGAAGTGTGTCTATAAGCACTTCGTTTCTTTTGTCAGTAAAACAAAATATTCGTGTGTTTGTATGTTTACAAAAAATAGAAGTGTGCCTATAAGCACTTCGTTTCTCTGTCTTGTCCAATTGTGTCTGTCTGTGTTTGTAAGTAAAAAGTAAACGTGAGTGCTTCTTTTAAGTCCGCGTGTGATGGTAAATTTGAGTGCTAGGGAATGTTTACTTTCACGTCCGTGCTTCAAGTATATAAATCGGTACGATCGTCAGTCTGGCTATCCATCGTTGACTCGTCAACATTGAAAATGAGTAACAGAATTGCAAAATTACTGGAACTTCAGATGCACCTGGAGTATGCCAGACGTCTGCTAGACGAACTGGCTATGGAGGCTGTAGCGGAGGAAGCAAGGATAGAAGAAGAGAAGAAGAGAAAGAAAGAAGAGGAGAAGGAAATGAAGAGAGGGATACTACCTCACCTCATGCTGAGACCTCAGTGTGAGGTCAAACCTGAGGTGAGGACGCCTACACAACCACTACCAACACCGCAGTCACTACCAGTACCACAACGACCGAGAGCTGCTGTCCCTCAAATTGAAAATTGGGAGGAGGAATTGGAAAGGCAGAGACAAGAGTGGGAGCCTCGACGTCCGCATCCCAGGGTGATAAATAGAAGAAGAAGGGAACAAGTATTCACTATCCCTCAAACTGAGGAGGGGGATAGTGAAGCAAATCAACCTCCCTCTGCGCTCCCAACCACACGCATCAATTGGGAGCAGGATTGGAGCCGGCGATGCGTGTGGGGTGCCCGCCCTGGGAGATGTCACCATTAGCCAGGTGCATCTGAAGTTTAAAAAAACAGCCCTTCTCAGGGCTAACCAGATCTCTAGAAAAGAGAACTTATTCAATTTGCCAATTCGTGTGAATGTAGTGTAGTGTGACTATAGACACTCACTCTTTACTGATGTGTGTGTGTGTGTGTGTGTGTGTGTGTGTGTGTGTGTGTGTGTGTGTGTGTGTGTGTGTGTGTGTGTGTGTGTGTGTGTGTGTGTTTGCATGCGCGTTCGTTGGTGTGAATAGTATATGGGGGTGTGTTTTTCTTCTCTTCCTTCGTTGGTGTGATAGTATAGTGTGTGTTTTATGCTTGCTCGTTCGTTGGTGAGGATAGTATATAATATGTTTTTTTCTCATCCCGATTGTGTGGATGGTATGTTTGTGTGTTTTATGCTTGCTCGTTCGTTGGTGAGGATAGTATAGTGTGTGTTTTATGCTTGCTCGTTCGTTGGTGAGGATAGTATGGTGTGTGTTTTATGCTTGCTCGTTCGTTGGTGAGGATAGTATAGTGTGTGTTTTATGCTTGCTCGTTCGTTGGTGAGGATAGTATAGTGTGTGTTTTATGCTTGCTCGTTCGTTGGTGAGGATAGTATAGTGTGTGTTTTATGCTTGCTCGTTCGTTGGTGAGGATAGTATATAATATATTTTTTTCTCATCCCGATTGTGTGGATGGTATGTTTGTGTGTTTTATGCTTGCTCGTTCGTTGGTGAGGATAGTATATTGTGTGTTTTATGCTTGCTCGTTCGTTGGTGAGGATAGTATATTGTGTGTGTGTGTGTTTTATGCTTGCTCGTTCGTTGGTGTGGATAGTATATAATATGTTTTTTCTCATCCCGATTGTGTGAATGGTATGTTTGTGTGTTTTATGCTTGCTCGTTCGTTGGTGAGGATAGTATATAATATGTTTTTTTCTCATCCCAATTGTGTGGATGGTAGGTTTGTGTGTTTTATGCTTGCTCGTTCGTTGGTGAGGATAGTATAGTGTGTGTTTTATGCTTGCTCGTTCGTTGGTGAGGATAGTATATCATATGTGAAGTGAGTGCAAGGTATGTTTTCCTTCACGTCCGTGCTTGAGGTATATAAAAGCATAGCGTTCGTCATTCGCGCCATTCTACACAGAATAAAAAATGACTGGCAGCATAGAATTATTTAACAAGTTAACAGATAGTTGGTGGTGGATCATGGATGGAGCCTACGTGCTGGACAGACTTGACAAAGGATGGAAGTTCCCAGGTAGCCTAGACTTGGTGAACAGTTTGAAAGCAGCAAGTTATCATTTGCAAATGATAACAATAGAAGAAGCGGATAGGTTGAGAGGAATCATCAATCCTAAATACTTCAGAGTGGGAACCTTAAAGCAGGTTCTGGATACTGTGATCCAAGTGAAATGTTTTTTGGAAGACATCTTCCATTTAATGGAGTGGCCTTTTGTCAAAAAAGGCTTAGATAATAACAAGAAAGGCGAAGACCTAATGAGAAAAGTACTGGAAGAAGAAGTAAAGAAGATCAAGGAAACGTGGAAGAAAGAAAGAAAGGACAAAGAAAACCAAAAAAAGAGAGAAGAGTTTGAGAAATTGAACAACAATTGGATGAAAGTGCAAGACAAATTCAGAGCTCTCGGACATCCTGACTGGATGCCCGAAGAAGAAAAGAAGAAAGGAATTTTTGCCAAAGTGAGAACATGGTGGAAGAAGTGGAGACAATAGAAGAAGAAGACAAAGGCCCTTTTCAGGGCCACTTCCAATACCTCGAAAAGATCTTAATTTTCATTTGGTCTCCCCTAAACGAATATATATAAAACCCTTCCTCTACTAAAAGAAACACGAACACTCTTGATTCGTGTTTGTCTATAGCCCTCTCTCAGGTAGCTTGACGTCACAGTACTTCTCTTTTTGCTACATTGTTACCAGTGTGACGTCATGCCACCTGTCGCTTATCGCTCTACAAACCCACAGTCTCCTAGTCGCCGCTCTACAAAATTTCCATTGTCGCTATACAGGCCCAGGGTGTTCCAGTCCCTCTACTCAATTTTCCATTGTCGCTATACAGGCCCAGGGTGTTCTAGTCCCTCTACTCAATTTTCCATTGTCGCTATACAGGCCCAGGGTGAGATTTTATTTCTTGTCGCTATACTGGCCCAGGGGGGGTCTGTAATGCTAATTCCCATTGTCGCTACGGTACCCCACTATACTACTGATAGCTTTGACATCTCTGAGATTGTTACGTCACAATATTTTAGACCAATAAGTTGTTTTCAGTCTCTATTTTCTATATATCTATTTCCCTACAGGTCATGTCAGATAAAGAAGGGGGGGGGGGGGCGGAAACAACTTATTTGTCTATATTAATGTAAATGGCGTTCAAGAAATACTCTAATTTTATCATAAAACATTCTTCTTGATACAAATTGTACCTTTCCTTACGTTCAAGATTGACACGCTTTGTTTTATTAATAGTCTTTATTTAATCTTATTCAACACTTGTAGCACCGCACAGCGCCCCAAAATTTATCAGTATAGAGACATCCTGGGTGACAGCGTCCGTGTAGAGAAAACCATATGAGCCGCGGCATTTCCTAAACTTTTTTGTGTTTGATATATTTTATCTTCACCCATTTCTAAATTAGTTGCCATTTTGACATATATAGTAAATACCGTGAGTCCTACGACCGAAGCGGGGGTCAGGAGAACCAACCATTCGCAATTTGAGGACCTACGCATCATACCTTAAATGCAATCTGATCACAATTATTAGTTCCGATTCAGTACCCGTACCCATGAATGTAGTCCTAGTCTATTTTTAGAGCATTTTTTTTTTTTCCTCTCTCATTTTGGTGGTGACACAAGAGTTAGATTTAGGCATTCATGGTATGGATTTAAAGGTAATTGTTTAGTCTTTAGAATATGAGCTTGTGGTGTGGTTGTCTGTGTGTGTTTCGGTGACAGTGCACAGTGAGTAATAAGAAATTGGTGATGATCCGAAGTGACATCTGTGTTCCATTTCACATTGCTTTGTTTATAGTCCAGTCTTTCAAAGAAATGCCGGTGAACCTATGAAAAGAATTCCACCGTGAACTCATCTTGAAGGTATTTTAGATTAACATATGATCTGAATTCATTTGGACACTGTAGAAAATTCAGTACTGATAAACAAATGTAAAGACTTTATCGGAAAATTAATTGTGATCCGAGTCCAAATGCATGCTAACAACTGCCATTCGGACCATCTCGGCTAGTTTCCAAACAGCGATTGACTGAGGTGTTGCGAATGCATCGAACAATTTCTTCATTCGTGACTTCTCGGATATTCTTTCGTACAATCCAATCGTAAAAATAGCAGAAGTTTAACGAACAGATTGAGGTTTATTTTTTGCGAAGATATTTCCGGCAACAAAATATAATTTTCCTGTAAATTATTGCGCTGACATAAATCCGAGTGTCGCGTGCCCCCTACGGAATTATTACTAAGACCGAAGAAGGACGGACAATTAAAAGGTTAAATAGCGCCGAGCCCCCAGTCAGCAAAGCCGACGGTCTAGGTGTTAAAATATAAAATTAATAAGGTGAAAGGTATAACAATTTAATAAACTATATCATTACAGGACAATTTTTCAATGTAACTGCTTCCAGTCAATACACGACCTATCCAATTTGCCAATTATTTCATCCCGCGAAATTAAAGGTGAGAGTGTTTCCTTCCCGTTTCCCTTCTGTGTTACTTATCTGTAACTTCCGCCTTGTATTCCTTTCGGTACTTCCGGTACCCTTGTTCCGTTTCCCGGCTGTTCTTGTTGGTATTTCCGGTACCCTCGTTTCCGTTCTCTCGGCCTCCTTGTCAGTACTTCCAGTACCCTCGTTTCCGTCTTCGGCCCTCCTTCCTCGCACAACCGCCTGTCTCTACGTGCTCTCCACGTCTTCTCCTCTCTAATATTCGGGTGGCGTCCGATCCCACCCGGAAAGCTACCTGTGGATTAGAAGGGACGTACAACTGTGCCTCCTTGTTCGAACAATGGAGAATTAACACACTCTCACAGACCTTTCATCAGCATAATAGCAATTAAATCATTAGGTCAACTCATACACTCACATCTAAGTGTTCCATACACGCTTGTTCTATAATAAAGGCCATAACAACAACAATAATGTCACGACTTCTGATACATACATACATATCCGTAATTCTCTAAATAGTAAACTATCACCATCAATAATATTCCTACGCATTTCCTATATTACAAATTATAACAGACACATACAATATAAATGCCTAATTATACGTGCAAAAGGCCAACAAAGCCTAACTCTGCACAAGCCACAACTATATATTCAAATACAACAAGTACAAGGTCTAACAGTACTCCCTATTAAATTCAGTTCTGCACCACGATGCAATATCGTAGCAGATTACACCATCCACTTCGATTTTATCCTAACAACTACATACATTAATCTTGAATATTACTAATTCGCTTTACACCACATTACGACATGTTGATAATTCAGCTATACATGGAAGATTAAATTTCTACTAAATTAAATGCACATAATAACGTATAAATCTTACGACACCTAGTTAGGAAAGTGAGACAGATTCGGACGAAGATATTTTACCTCAGAAGCCTTTGTTCCAATCTCGTCCGAAGTTCCCGGAACTCTTTTTCCCGCCCTTTAAACGAGCGCGCAACTTCGGCACTCGGAGCGCAGTCTAGTGTCTCCAACTTCCTTATGACCTGCTCTCGCCGATGTCCAGACATGCACTGATTCTTTCACAATGAAAGTAACAGAATAATGTCTGGCTGTGTGAGAAACCCGCCCACAATTCGACAAACTTAGTTCTGGTTGGATACCGGTGGTCTCTTTGAAACGGTCTGGGGAGTATCACTGAGGTGTTATAATGTTGGGTTTCCGACCTCTAAGCATAAGCCGACCTGTGACATCATTGCTAATTGCAAACAAACAGAGTTTCTCATTGGGCAGCAAAGGTTCTTCAAAGAAAGTAACCGCGAATTTGACCGTAACGCAATGGCTAATTCACGGACAGGTAGTTTCTTTATTTCAGAATCGGTCGAAAGTCGTAATATTATATAACACGTATTGACATTACCCAAAGTACTTTGAATTACGAATTCTGTCAGAAGGCATTTATAAACATGAACAGGAATTGGTAACAAATTTTTCACACAACGTGACACCAAGCCATATTTGTTTCGCGCCGAAATTGCCATGGCCGTTACGATTGGTGAACCAAGTTATCATTCGGACTAAATCGGCTATTTTTGCCTTCGCGTATGTCAGGTTAGTAATTTGCAGAAAATCATACATTTTATTTGCTTGAAATTTCTCAGCAACGAAAAGAAACCTCAATGTATACTGACCGATTCAGCTATTTCTACAACTGAACTGACCGTAGGATTCACTAAAATGAAAAAATAAAGTACGATGTTAATAGCCGAATGGCAGCTGTTGGCGTATATGCGAGATATGATCTGTAGGACCTCGAAGTTTCGAATGGCAGGCTATATCGCTGTAAGCGTGGAATAAGGGGACTTTCATACATCAGTTTCAGTTGATTAAAAAGTTGTAAAATTTGTTTTGCTTGTTTTGTTTGTTTTGGATTTTTTTTATTTTTTTAAAATTTTTTAAATTTTTTTTTTTTTTTTTTTGCACGCTGAGGATGCTTATATGCATATATGTTGACATGCGTGTTTATTTTTCCATGCGATATCAATCTACAGTATACAAAATGTTGTATCTTTGAGTCATTAGGCACTTAGTGGTTTTCAGTTAGCATTAACCTGTTCAATTATAGCGTACTTCTCACAAAGGTTTAACTCCCTTTGCAATCAAAATACCGCTGCCACTATACCGTAAATTGGGTAATTAAATGTGCAACCGGGAAGAAACCGCATGCGTTGATACTGTATCACATTCAATTCAGATTGCATTTTTTACGTTCTTTTCTCAACAATGGCTTTATTGCAAACATTGACGATTTTCCCCAATAAGTAGGTGGAAAAGATCTGCAATTCTTTTCTGTGATGGTTTCGCGGTACCAACTGTTTTTCCATAGGCCTCAATGCTAATGTTTTGTGAAATAAATATACTTTCTATCCTACCTCAGCATGCGTAGCACACAGTGTCATAGAGAACAAAGTTAGATTGTCCATTTGACAAAGACAGAACCAGGTTCTCGATTGCATTTTTAAGAGAAGATAACTCTGCTAGAACTAAACAAGGGTAAGAGTTATCCAGTTACAACAGATGCATTTTCAATGATGTGTATTACATTTCAAAAAAAAAAAAAAAAAAAAAAAAATCATAAAAATACAAAATATGATATGGACATGAATTAACATAATCTCATATGTTGCCAAGAGACGTCACAACGAAATGCATCTCTACGCCCTTTCGCAACTTCGAGGTCAATTCTATGGGTCACACTTCGAATGTAGGCCTAGAACTGCCATGCGAACCTCTTCGTCTATTGCCCGAGAATGTACAATGTAGCTATGTTTTCACTCGATACTTCTCCGTCAGTTATACACTCAGTCTAGTTTTAGGCTACACGAGTTGATCCGAATAGAAGGGGTGTCGTTTTTGAAGAGAAAATTTCCGGCTAACAAAATGGATGATTTTCTTAAAATATAAAGTACTGCATCCACCTAAATCCGACACATATTAATGTCTCACAGAAACAATATAAGTTGTTCTGATTGTTCTGGGCCTATTTTCCTCTTTTCTTGCTATTTAGTTCCTATTAGTTTGTTTAAATATCAGTTTCGTGTATTAATTCTTGCCATTCTCCTTTTTATTGTTTTCTGAGTTCACTTGTACCTACTTTTCGTGTTCTGTTGTTTTGAAGTGCTCGTCAAGCGACGCATATTGTATAGTTCTATCACACTTACATATAAATCTTCCATCAGCAATTACTTCCGATACATAAAACTTAGCCACTGAATATTACGATCATTTTTAGTATCATAGGAGGACCCCTCCCCCCTCGCGATTTCACCTCTAAACATGTTTTTGCCTGCATCCGTGAAACTTAATAGCTGACCACTACATGCTTGCCCTCTCCCCCCCCCCAAAAAAAAAGAAATTTGCGGGCGCCCCAGTTCAGTATATATGTGCACAGCTAACATCATTGGTATCTTGTTTAACGGGGGGGGGGGTTGTTGGGGGTTGTTGGGGGTTTTATGTTGTTGTTTTTTGTGTTTTTATATCTTCTACTGTGTTTCTTATTTCTCGTTTGTCATCTCTATTTTTCGCAACTATCATATTTTAGAGTGTCTACTTAATTAGCGGACCAGCTAAGTGGTTAGAGCGTCCGCCTAGGATGCGGAGGGTCGCGGGTTTGAAGCCCAGTCGAGTCATACCAAAAAACTTATAAAAATGGTACGAGTAGCTGCATCGCTTGGCGCTCAGCATTAATAGGGTAGTGTTAGGACTGGTTGGTTTGGTGTCAGGATAATGTGACTGGGTAGGACATGATGCTACATGTCTGTGGCATGATGCCCCAGTGCTAGACATCACCATAAACTGCCACACAGCACACATCATAGCGATACGACTGAAAATTTGTTAAAAACTACTTTTAATAATCCAACACACACACACACACACACACACACACACACACACACACACACACACTTTTGTCCTTGGAGTTTACTATTAACTATCGGCATAAGCACGCAATGATCTCATATTCATATATTCAGTCACGACACTAGTGTTCTAATTAAAAACTAACAGAAGAACAACTTTCATGTTGGTAGATGTGATATACATGTGTTGGTAGAAGTGATATACTCTGTTAAATATTTACTCTGTTTCTCAATAAAGGAAAGTGCGATCTTACTAACCTACGTGCTAAAATGGCTGTACTAAGCTATTGGACTGTGTCAGTGAAAGAGGCGAACAGATCATTCTATAAAATTTCATGTTGGTTCCTTCTTAGCATAAATTCTACAGATTTTATCAAGTCTAGGAGTGAAAGAAGTTACCAGTCTTTTATTTTGATTGACTTCTTGGATGAGAAACAGTAACAGCTCTGTTTCATACATTTCCACTAGCTTCTTCTCTTTGTTTTTTTGGGGGGTTTTTTTGTTTTTTATTTTTTTTTCTAAAGTACAAAGTTAATCTTGTATCTAATTGACTTGCCTGCAGTCGATATTTAATGATTTATTAACTTTTCTAATAACGAGTACAGAAAAGCAAGTATCGAGTTGAGAAAATCGAGTTAGGAGTCAAGAAAAAACGAGTGTAAAGTAAAGAAAAGGGCATATCTAGCCAAGGAAAGCGAGTATTGGGTTCAGAAAGCTATCATCTAGGAAAGAAAAGTGGGAGTCAAAGTCGGAGAAGTGAGTATTGAGTAAAGAAAAGCGAGTATCATATTTTAAAAAAGTGAGTATCTAGTACAAATATGTGTTTAGTGTTTAACAGCACATTAGCACAACACAGGCTCTATGGTGCCTAGTACTTTTAGGCATCCCAAAAAGGCTTTTGTTCTGGTTTGGAGTTTGAATGTAGAGCAACGTTAATTGATTACTTGGCGCCGAAAAGAATTAATCATTGAACCACCGCGGCTGTTTCCCAAAGAAGTCATAGAAAATGAAGGTAACGGTTAAAATGAGTAATCATTTACATACCAAGTGAAATTTGTATATAAAATTAAGTCTTTTAAAATGTTTAAGACTTTCTCAGCATGAACATCGTGATGGGAGGCAGGTCAAATCGTTAGCCTCCATTAGTGGCCTTTAACGGCACTGGACCTATTACACATCCCTGAGGCAGCGTGGAAGTAGCGATTAACAAAACAAAAAGCCAGTATAGAGTTGAGAAAATGAAAAAACCAATGAGAATAAATAAAACTATGTGCTTAGCAGAATAGATAGAAAACAAATTTCTCTGCGCTTATTATTTACTAGCTCTTGTCCTATGAAAGGCTTCCCCCTTTTGTTTTTGACCGTAACATTCGTGGTTAGTAAATTTGAAAAGGTACCCCTTTTCCACATCACATATATTCACATATATACCTTTACGGACTTAGAATCTTCTCTTCTGAAAATTGGATTCTGTATCCATCATAAACACTTTCTTGCACACACACACACACACACACACACACACACACACACACACACACACACATATATATA